>JACEOJ010000131.1:45485-103139 GCA_013761285.1 Campoletis sonorensis
ATTTATTTATTTATTTATTTATTTATTTATTTATTTATTTATTTATTCATTTATTTATTTATTATTTTAATTTATGGTAACCATCATTTTATTTAAATAAATATAAAAATCGGTGAAAAATAATCTTTTTCGTCAAAAATGTTGAAAAATATGAAAAAATTTGTTTCAATTAAATATCCATACGTAAAATGTTCTGAAAAGAAAGAGAAAGGTAGTAAAAAGCACGGAGAACGATAAAACGATAAAATTCACGATTGGCCAAGTGAGTAATGAAGCCGAGGTCACAGAAAATCTGATAAAGTCGTACAGAGGTCTTAAGGGCTTGAGATGGTGGTCGAATTTTATGGGAGGCTTGGTTACGACCATCCCCTTAACTTTTTCGGACCATTTGATTTATGTGATTGTTAACGTTTCGATGCTTTTTCTTCACTGATCATCGTCTTTTTTCTTTCTCTTTGAACATCCAAAGAGAATAAAAAAAAAAAAAAAAAAATAGGAAAAAAAAATCAGTGATTTTGAGACTTTGACTCAGTCCCTTATTTTCCCCGGTTCATTGAATATCGGCAATCGATTTCTCGCTACTATTCACATCCAATTTATGGCTCTACCTTCAATCGCCTAAATTTTTCCAATCCCATTGATAAAGAAAGAAGAAAAAAAAAAAATAAGCGGAAATATCTTGACCCGGAAAATCATTTTTTTTATCGCTCAATTCGTCCGACAGTTTTTCCGGATTTTTTATTTTTTTTTTCAGGACAATCGGAAAACCAATTAATTCGATTAAAATTGAGATCAACGTGCGAATCACTTTTTTTAGTAAAAAAAAAAAAAAATAAATGAAAATAAAAAGTAACCAAATATTCGTTCCGACGAATTTAAAATGAATTTCCTCAATCGAGGCCAATTTTCCAACTTTTTATGTTTATCCACACATTATTTTTATTGTTTTTTTAATTTTTTTCTTATTTTTATTATTTTTTTTTGTACTTTTCGACTATTTTTTTCTTTATTATTACAAATTATGACAAACTGACACTTAAACGGAGAGTAAATGTGTCGAGGGAGCAATCATGCTCGTACAAAAGGTTGCACGATGCAAAGAGGAGCAGGAGGAGGAGGAGGAGGAGGAGAAAAAAAATATACGAAATGGAGAATAACGAGGTACGAGCCCTGGGGAATGCCCCAGGGCTTGAAAAAGACAATCGCGATTTCAGGCACTCATCCCCCTATTGCTTTTTTTTCGGGGGTGCATGGACTCTGCCGAACAAGGGGAATATTATTGAGATTGTACGTTACGTTATAAAACGTGGCGAATTTCGTCGATATCACGAGTTCCCTATCGTTTAATCAACCCATCAATGTCAGCCACTAAATTTTTCCTTCGCAGTAGTTTGTTTTTTTGTTTTCTTTTTTTTTCATCCATAAAAAAGTACCAAAAAGTTCTGTTTTATTTTTTCTTTCATTTTTATTTTTTCATTTTTCGATCAATAAAGTACTCGAAATAAAAAATAAAAAATATCAAAAATATATAAAAAATCGAGCCATCGATGTCAGCCACAAAATTTTCTTTCGTAATAATTTTTTTTGTTTTTTTTTAACCATAAAAAAGTATCGAAAGGTTCTGTTTTATTATTTTTTATTTTTTCATTTTTCGATCAACACAAAACTCGAAATTAAAAAATAAAAAACATAAAAAATCGAACCATCGATGTCAGGCACTAAATTTTAGTCCACAGAATATTTTTTTTTTTTTCTGAATTTATGGCTGTTCTGTTTTTGGATGTTATGGTGTGGTCTATGGTGAAAAATAATGGTGTATGATGTGATATGATGATTTATGGTGTTCTGTGGATGATTTATGATGCGCGATGATTTCTCGTTCGTGATTAATTGTTTTAAGAATATTGTGTTGACGTGGCATTCGAATTGAACGACATTTTTTCATGCAAATATATTTTTTTTTACGAATATTTTGTCGTTGGATCGAATGTTGGAGAGAAAAAAACAAAAATTTGCTCTAAATTGTTGGTAAAATGAGCATTTTCTTGATTATTTTTATTTAAATAAACAAGAATGTTTCTCGTCGTATGCAAAGAAATCTACGATTTATTATTCTCATAAAAGCGACCCTTTTTCACTGGCCTTGTCGGAAGGGATTAATTACGAACCGGTTTATTTGACGTTGAATCGTGACTCCATATCGCACAACAGTGTCAAAATAAACCGGAAATTCATTTCGTTATGCACTAAATTTCAATTACATTTTGATTTTTATTTATTTTTTATCGATTGTCAGGAAAAACGAAAAATCATTGAATACGAACTAACAGAATCGACCAGCAAATAAATGTGACGTAAACAAAACATTCGAAACAATAAATGAAAAAGAAAATTTAGTTTAAACAAATGAAATATAAAAATTGAGAGAAAAACAATTATTTTTCACTCTATTCACAAACACAATTTAAATTGACTATTGAATTCAACAATGAAATCTGATATCAAAATATATCGATATATATATTTATTATTATTATTATTATTATTTTTTATTCTTATCGAAACGACTCGGAAGGAACTTCCTTCCGGGTCACGTGATACGAGATGCATAAAACCATCAACCCTTAAAAATCAATAATAATAATGACAACAATAATGACAAGACGACAAAGAGTCCCCTATGTTTGAATCGTCTCCCTATTATTCCACCCACGTGCACAACTTTCCGTGCTATCAATATCAAAAGAAATCAAGGCAAAGTGTTGAAAAAAAAAAAAAAAAAAAAAAAAAAAAATTTATAAAAAAAAAAATGTTGATGTTGATTGATGTAAATTCCAGAATACAAAACAATTTTTTTCTCATTACGGTTTCATTCAATTGTTATTTAATTATTATATTTCTTGTATTATTATTGTTATTGTAAAAAAGTTACAAGCGCGAGATAAGAATTTTCAAAATGTTGTATAACGTCATAAGGAAAAAAAAACGTTATCATGATAAAAAGGAAAATTCATAAGTTTCGGTAGAGTTTGAGTTTGTTGTACACGGGACAACAAGCGAGAGAGAGAGCGGGGAGGGGGGGGGAGGAGAGGAGAATAAAAAAAATTCACAACTCGTAAAGTGGCCCAGTTGAAATACGTCAGCCGGAAAAGTACTGGGAGCTTGCACGGAAGTACTGTAAGGCGTTTTAATGCCGAACAGACTTACTAAAAGCTTCCCCGAGAAAACCGCCTACGACGAGTTTTACATTTCTCGATCCCTCCTGAAAGTTGCTCGTAAAAAGTGAATAAAAAAATACGTGATGCAAAAAAAAAGTGGAGGAAAAGAAAAAAAAATTAATTAATTATTTTGATGAATAAAAATATGAATAAACGAGAAAAAGTTAAATGAAAATATAAATATTACGAGCCATTAATTGTTATACCGAACCGCTTGATTGTTTATTTATTTTCATAACCCTCGAGAAAATTAATGGACGATTTAATATTAATGGCTCGGCTCACCTCCTAATAAAAGAATTACGCAACAAGGGGGTTCCAAGAATGCGAGGAAAAGAAAAAAGTATATATAAAAAGAGGACAGGTGGAATATATCAAGCATAGAAATAACTTCATCCGTACCCATGCCGCCCCGATGATTTATTCGACCGCGAATATTCGTCAAACAGCCATTAAACAGGCATCAAGATAGCTTCCACATGGTATAAATTCTCTTTGACGTATTTTCCTCAAATTTAATTATTTTATTACAATTATTCATGTTTTTATTCATAATGGCATCGTTTCTATTATTCAATTACTCAGCAATGATCATTCCCATGGGAAATAGAAGAAAAAAGCATTTAGTTCGAAAATCGGCCGCTAGATGGCGTTCTTTCTCGTGAGCGAAGCGTTGGGTCCAGTAGTATAAAAGGGGGCATTTTTTCGAATCTGAGCCAACGGTGTTGAGCCAGGCCTTAAATTAAAGCCTCAAAATAAAATATTAAACACGTAAATAATAAAAATTCGAGCTTATGCCTTTCTCGTGGAACAATCTTCGCGACCTTAATCGAGAGATGATCCCAGCTGGTAAGTTTCGCCACGAGCCGTCCCGTCAAAACGTTACGAATCGATATTCCATACGAGTGTATCGGAAAACTCTAAACGATATACCCTGCCCCGTCCCCCCTCGTCGTGTCTCCGGCAAACTCATACGTTCTGTGAGTGACATCGACCATCAGCTACACACATGCCGGCCCGCCTGGTAAAAGGAATGAACGTTATGTCACGTTTCTACTCCCGGCGACCTCACCACAACCTGACAATGGCATCCGCCTCTCATTCTCTCTCGTTGCGGTACAAACAAATTTATATGTAACGCGATTCCAGATACGTGACCGAAAACAAACAAAAAAAAAAAACAAAAAAAACAAATCCTCTAATTTTGGCACCGGCAATAACGAAGCAATCCCGTTATCACGGAATCATGCCAACGTCCTTTGTTCGACCTTGAGGCTGACAAAACTGACCTTAGACCCGATGACCTCAAGCTCAAGTCAAAAAATCATTTTGACCTCCATTGAGGTCACCAATGAGGTTCCAGGAGATATTGACCTTAAACCTCAATGACATCCGCGACCTCAGGTCAATTGACCTGAAGATCAGGTCAATTGAGGTTTACTTTTCATTTTAATTCACACGAAGCCTCAGGTCAAGGTCAACCTTCAATGTTGATATCATAAAAACGACCTCATTTTTATTTCTCAAATGCGACCAAGTCCATTATCTTGGTTTTTTTTTGTTTTTTATCACTGATAAACATTGTGGAACTTCAGTGGGGTTCTTTTTTTCTTTGTTTTTATGATTTTTTTTTTTTTTTTTCATTTCATCTCATGAGAAAAGCATCCAACCAAGGACATAAAAGCATTCTGCTTTTATGAAAATTCCAAAAGATAGGAACGTAAATTTCAACATTTACTTAAAGCGAATCCAATTTAACCTGAGGGAAATGTCGTATATGTATATATTTTCATACGTAGATAAGATACTTTGAATTCTCTCGATTCGACAAGCAAAACCTTTTACTGCGCGAAGAGACACGATGGAGCATTCTGACACGGTCGATTAATTGGTTTTCTTCTCAATGCCTTTAGTTCGCTTTTAAGCGTGGATGGGCCGAGGGGGGGGGGGGGGGGGGGGGAGCTGCTCGATTCAACGCTAATAGGTAATGCTCCTCTCGATGACATTGGGACAAAGTGTCCTTTACAGATAGTCTATCGAGAATTCCAACGATAATCTTGGATTACTTTGCTAAATTGCATTTCCTGTTATATTGAAATTTTCATTTTTTTTCTGCAATAATTGAATAAAATGACGTTCGTTTTATTAATATGACAATAATTTCAATGAATCTCATTGTCTAGTGAAAATTTTATCATTTCACTAGGTTTTTATGGGTTCGGCTTCATCTAGGGATTTTTTTTTTTTTTTCGTTTCTCTAGGATCTTTTTTTTCTTTTTCGTTTCTCTAGGATATTGGCCGTTCGGGATGGCCTGGTGCAACGTATACGTCACGTGCGATGTTCTGGCATGCTCTGCCAGCATAATGCACATGTGCTTTATATCCCTGGGACGTTATATCGGAATCAGAAATCCTTTACGTACGCGTCACACGTCAACTAAAAGAATGGTCGGTTTCAAAATTGCTGCGGTTTGGCTTCTGGCTATGCTCGTCTCCAGCTCCATCACGGTATTAGGTAAAACATATTTACATTTTTTTTTCACCAATTTTTTTATACCCAAAATACCTCCGTACATGGAGATTAAACAAAAGGAAATTAATTGATGTTGCACCAATTGGATTACACAGAATGGAAGTCAAAATGACGTGTCGAGAATGTTCGACGAGCTTGAACGACAACGACAATCCAAAAACCAAATATTCCCCTAGGAGGTCAAATTTTAGTGAAAATTTTTTGGAACCTTGAAAAAGTAACTAGAGGTTCTTGACCCTAATTTGAAAAAAAATAGATCGACCTGTCAAAAAGTCCCTAGAAAAAATGTGTATTAGAAAAATTCCTAGACGGTCCGTAATCCCGAGAAGTCACAAGAATCCTGAAAGAACAACAACGCACCAAAAAATCCCTAGACGCTGAAAGAATCGGTTGGAAATCCCTAGACGATAAAAAATTCTTCAAAAAATCCCTAGATTCGAAAAATCGTTCGAAAAATGCCTAGATAATGGAAATTCTTAAAAAAAAAATATCCCTAGATGACAAAAATCGTTACTTTCGACTGCTGAAGTGAAAAATTGGTTGAAGACGATGCATAGATACACAAAGACCATAATAGGCGTACGAGTAACGCATGTAAAAAGTTTCTTCGTAGGATTAATCAACCCCCTGAATATCATGCCGGAGCCAGGGCTCTGCGTGATCAATAACAGGGCATTCTTCGTGTTTGGCTCGCTAATCGCCTTCTACATCCCGATGATCGTGATGGTTGGCACATACGTCTTAACAGTACAACTGTTGAGGAAAAAGGCACGTTTCGTTGCGGAGCATCCCGAGGGGGATCATTTTCGTCGACTAGCCGGTAGATACGCCTCAACAAAACTCACTGGAACAACTTCCAGATCGTCGACTATCTCGTCCAAACAACTCTGGAGGTTGTCCGGTGGAAGTGGCGGCGGCACAGACAGGTGAAACTTTTTTTTGTGCTGGCATATTAATTAAAAAATTAATTAAAGCATCAAGTAGTGCAACGAGCATAATTTATAAATAAACTCCAAACTTTCTGACTCTGAAAAATGGTTTGAGTGACTTTCCAGCCTCTAGATTATCAAAGTTAATTTTTTTTGTTTTTCATTCTCAAGCCGCGGCACGAGTGCTCGAACCGCTGGGACACAATCGCAGCTTAGTTACGACGGCAACGAAGACTCGGATCCTGGACCCGGTGGCGGAGCTGGTCGAATTTGCGTTAAGATGGATCAGGGTACTCAAACTCCGGAGAATATCGCTCGTGAAACACGAAACTTTACTCTCAGATCACTAAAGCTTCATTTGAACGTGGCGCCGACCCATTTGAGCTTGAGGTAAAAATTGGTGACTTTTTTTCACGATTTTATCGTTTTTTCGGTTTAGAACTTTTACTAAAATTACAATTTCATCAAATTAACTTCATTTTCATGTTCCTCGTGTTATTTAAGATGTTAATCCTCGGATTTAATGAGAAAAACAAATTATTAATTGCCGACTTTTAGGACACCCGGTATTTAATGAAGACCCTAAGTGCATATATACGTAACAACAAGGACCGAGTTGAAATCCTCCCAAATCCCAATGTACACACATATATATAGTGTTATACAAGACATTAAGGGGAGAGATGGTTAATCAGGATCCTGTTAGAGACATTGGTTACATTGTGGTTCAAGAAACCACTCGAAATGCTTTGGCGCGTACTATTCTCGAGACCCTGAAGGCATTCCCGCCGAAACATCTTCAGAGATATTAATTATGACCATAACTTCGACAATTAAGCAAAAAAGCTAGTATTTCTCGAATTTTTTTGCAGAATTTCATCAATTTGGTGAGGAGGTAGTATTCCTGACGTTTTTCTACAAAATTTTACGAAAAAAAATTCTAGACTGATGAGAAGGCCGATGACAATGGCGGCTAGGGAATTCTAGGGACATAAATGCACATCTAAAAACTCTCCAGGGACGTCATTTGACATCCAGAGGAATGCTAGAGACATAATTGAAAATCTAGGGAACACTGGGGACATAATCGAAAATCTAGGGACTTCTAGGTACATATTTTGCGCGCCTAGGGAATTTTAGTGACAAAATCGTCAATTTAGGCACTTTTTTAGCATCTTTGATCTGGTGTTGCTGAGTTTTTGTAACGTTTTCATCAACTTTTGAAACAACAAGTAATCTAGGGTTTTTTTTCTATGCAGATTTTTACATGGCAGATCAAAAAGAAGATCATTGGCTGCCAACGCAGTTGCCACGGAGCAAAAAGCCAGCAAAGTTCTCGGACTCGTTTTTTTCACCTTCGTACTTTGCTGGGCACCATTTTTTTTGCTCAACATACTTTTCGCCGCTTGTCCCGATTGTTCGGTACCCGGTCACGTAGTCGATACTTGCCTCTGGCTTGGTTATGTATCGTCTACTATAAATCCTGTCATTTACACCGTTTTCAACCGAACCTTCAGGGCTGCTTTCATTCGACTGCTCAAATGCAAGTGCTCCAGGTAATACAAAAAACCATCCATATTTTACACGCTTTTGTTCACTCGTTTTCACCTTGACCTCCATTTGCAATTCTTATTTTTTACATTACTGTAAAAATTAACCCCAGAAAATCCCTAGAACACATTTTTTTAAGGTGCCATAATTTTTTCAACTTTTCACCAGCTATTCCCAATCTCAAGTATTTAAATTTGCAATTTCAACAATATTTTCAAAATCAGTAAACTAAAAAAAAACCCTAGATATCAATTTCCACCAAATCCAACAACTTTTCAATTTTCAAACGATCCAATTTGAATCCGCAAACTCGAATTAACCGAATAAATCATTATTTCAGTTTCATCGATCGCGGAATAATTCTGAAATCCCTAAATCGTAAAAATTCCCTAGAAAATCCCTAGAAACAAAAAAATCACACGAATTCAAAGATCTTCGAAGTCCAAATGATTGATTTTCCATCACTCATTTCGAATCCTACGTCTAAATCGTTATTTCTGTTTTACCGATCGTCAGTAAAACGCAGAAACTACTAAAACGTTTGATTTTGTGGAAGCAGATCAGCGCGACCGATGCGTTATCGTTCGGTAACGGAAGCGGGACGAAGTGCAATTGGACTTTGTGCCCCAGGAGCGTTGCCGCTGGCAATAAGTTTACAGGGTACGCCATTATTGACGCCAACGCCAAACCCGACTGTCAGTATTGCAGTTTCGACCTCGGCCGGTATCGAAACTTCTGTGACACCGGCTTCCGGTACATCGTTCGTGACGATGATGAATCGAACTCCGAGTTCTTTGTATCGAGACACTTTTCTTGTCCACGAAACCGAAGAAGACAATTAAAAAATGGGAAAAAAAAATGAAAAAAACGATAATGACCGAACGAGGAACTTCCGGTTCGCCGGAAATGAAAGTTTTACGTCGAAAAAAATGTCTTCGTTGAAGGGAACGTAACAAAATCGTTATTTTTTCATGATAATTTTGATCCTGCCCAGAATATCGAAAATCGTCAGTGACTAATTTTCATTGGAAATGAATCTACGAAGCACTTCCGGTCAAACGAACCGGAAGTCGTAGAGATTCGCGCCAAAATGTGTATATATTTAAATGTAAATGTAACCAAATCGACCAAAGAATATCGTTTAATCGTTATTTTTTAATTAATCCATTAGAAATGCTCATCTATTGAAAGCTTCTTAATTAGGCGGCGTTGCAAACTTAAATCCGGTAATAAGAGACAAATTAAAATAAACAACAAAACATGGATGTTACGAATAAAGCAATATTGTCATTTCCTTAATAAACTGCCAAAATGTTGTATTTATTTTTAAAAAACGTCCCAAACCTTCAGAAAAATTTGAATTTGTAAAAAAAATCACTCATTTTCTTGAGAATTAGTGGAAAAAATTGCATTTCGTCAAAAAAAAATAGAAAAATTGATGTTTTCGAAATAAATAAAATTAAAATAAACTATTTGTTTTCTTTCGTTTTTCCTTTTTTATCAAAAAAATCTTTGTACAAGTAGAAAAGGGTTCATTAAATTATCACGATTACTAATTATCCTTATTTCGCTTAGCGTCGCTTTTATTTTTTACACATATTTCGCTGACGGACGAGCAAATTTTCGTTTTTATCGAAAAATGCACTAAATTCATTGACTTTTTCATAATTCAATCGTTTTTTTTGGCAATTCATTTATTTCAACACCAAAGTGTCGCGTGATTTATGTCCGAACTATAAAAAAAAAAGTTTTTCCTTCGAATTTCGAGAAAAATTGTTTTTCTTTTTCGAAAAAAACAATTTTTTCTTCCAAAAAATCGTTCTTGGATTCGAATGAAAAAAAAAACGAAATTTACGGTCGACCGGAAATTAGACGCTGTACAGTTTCTAGGAAATTGCGTTGTTTTCTCGTAAACGCACTTTCGATCAAATAAATAAATGATTTTTTTTCTTTTATTGAATTTTAACGATACCGAATTTTCAATCCCGCCTCTTCCACGTGAATTTTGCTCGCGTCGTCTCCACCGGGGCAATCACTGCTGGATGCGAAAATTGACATCCTGGCTTCGTACAAAACGGATGATATTTGCACTGTTTCTTTGGATGACTGAACGCACAACCCAACTTTGTACACGACAGTCCAAATTTACACTTTGGATGTTTGTACGCACATTTTTCTCCATATTTACAAGCGGGAAATGCACTGGAATTTCAAAAAAATACATTTTTTCAACAAAATTCATAATTTTTTTCGTTCTTTATATTTTTTTGGCCATTTTCCAAAAGACAAATACCCATTTTTTCGATAAAATCGTCATTTTACTTATTATTTGTACTTCAAGAGTCTTGAAATTGAAAAAAACCACAAAATTTCATTTTTATTTTGACAAATTATGAAATTTTTCAAAAAATTTCGTTCGTTTTTTAAAACAAAAGTAATTATTTTCTCTATTGCGTGATAGTTTTTCGAAAAAAAATTATTCCAGCCGAGCACGGACATTGAAATTTCCGAAAAATGATATTTTTTTCGAAAAAACGACGTTTTTTTGCAAAATTATGAACTTTTTTCAAATTCTTTGGAACTTTTCGTTCATTTTTGGCCAATTGACGATAATTTATTAGAAAAATCATTAAAAAATGGTAATAATTTGAAAAATGAAGAAAAAAATTTACCTGCACGGAACTCCGGGATGAAAAAATGCACATTTATTGCCCAAAGTGCAATTAGGCCAATATCGACATTTGTCACGTGATTTGTCACAATTGGTTATCGAAATATCGGAAATGGGTCGTTTTTCAAAAATTTCTTTGCCAGCAATGGAAACAGGCAGAACAGGTGAAATTTTAGGACTTTGCGATCTCGATCTCGTGTAAACGATTGGACTTAATTTTCGTTTTTTCCTCTCGTTCGATTCTTCGATTATTTCAACGTTTTCGATATTTTCGTTCTCGTTATTTTCGTCCATTATTATTACTTTTTCTGGAATATCGGTTTCCTGGATCGTTTGGATCGTCGGTGAAGAATTTGGTGACGTAATCGCTTGGCCATCGTTTTGCCTCTGAGAATCCACCGGTTCTTCGTCATCGATAACCTTTAATTAATAAAACAATGGATTCTCGTAATTAAATGATTTTTCTGACATTTTTCAATTTATTCGAGTTTAATTAATTCAATTAATTAATTATTAGAATTTAATCAATTAATCAATCATTCGAATTTGATTGATTCAATTAATTAATTATTTAAATTTAATTAATTAATGAATTAATAATTCGAATTTTATTAATTTTCGTAATTGAACAGTTTTATTAAAAATTCTCATTTAATTAGAATTAATGACATTTTTATATAAAATTACAACAAAATTTGCTACTTCAACGAACAAAAAAAAATCGAAAATAATTCAAATTCATCAAAATCAATCAAAAGTTTGAATTTTTTGATTTTATGTTAATTATGCTGTTGAACGAACTAGTAAAAATAATAAAAATGATGATTTTTGTCAATTCTTCAAAAAATTTGATTGAACCTTGAAGGAAATTGGTAAATTAATTTTGTTTTCATTACATTTACCTCCATTTCTAATCCTTCCTCCTCAGCTTCAACCTCAACCTCAACCTCCTCCTCCTCCTCCGCCTCCTCCTCTTCGTCCTCGGCCTCGATTGTGTTTTTTTCCTTAATCACATTATTATTGTATCCGTTAAGTGTGACTAGAAATTTTTGATTGTCGTCGCTTCGTTGAAAAAGCGACATAACGACACCCATGTGTTCATCATTTACCGGATGTGACGTATCTACGTCAAAAAAAAAAAAAAAATGAAAAAATCAAAGATTTTCACGAATTCATTCGAAAAATTAAAGAAAAAAATTGATTAAAGCTCTAATTTTTATTATTTTCTTCGATATAATTTGTCAATTAATTGATTTTTTAATTGAAAATTCTGACGATAAAATGATTTTTTTTTAATATTTCGAAATTTTGATAATTATCATTCAATTACGTACATTTTTTTGACTCCGCTTCTTCTTCGTTCTCGCCGGTGCTCAGTTGTACTTGAATTTTTTCCATCACCAGTCTCTTCGTCGCGTTCAAATGAACTGACAAATTTTTCCCTATATCTCGATTTCCGGTTGGCCTTAGACGCTTTAGCCTCGGCTTCTCCTATCGACATTTTTATTATCTATTTTATTACTACGATTTTTTATATTAGGAAAAAAAAGAAAACAATTTTTTTATTTTTAATGAAAGTTTGATTTAATTTCAAAAATCTTCGTTATATTTATTGCAGAATTGTTGTTTTTCATTAATTGAATCAATCAAAGTGCAGTAATTATTTAAAAAAAGAATTCTTCATAAAAAATATTGTTTTTTTTTTTAACTCGAATTTTTTCGAATTTTCGAAAAGAAGGAAAACAAAATTGTCATAATTCATGAAAATTTGATTAAATTTCAAATCTTCGTTATATTTATTGCGAAATTGATGTTTTTCATTAACTGAATCAATCAACGTGCAATAATTATAAAAAAATGAAATAAAAATAAAAATAATAGAAATGTTTCGAAAAAACTTGAATTTTTTTCTTTTTTCTTCTACTAAAAATTGCGAAATCCTTAAAAACGATAATCCGAGAGGCGCGCGATCAGGAAAATCAATAAATTGATGCAACGAGAGTTTGTTTTGTGTTTTTTTTTAACGAAATTTTTCTTTAATTTCTTTTTATTCTTTTTAAATCAATTATTTAAATAATTTATTGTACATACACAAACGTGCTCGATAGTTCGTAAGTATTTCGTAAATGCTAAATACAGAATAATTGTAATTTCATATTTATCTACGAGACTAAGTGTTTATACAAATTTTCGTAATTTCTCGAGTTTCAATAATTTCGTCGAAGTGGTGATTATTGAAAAATATTTCATGTCAAAAATTTGTATAAGCATGTATTTAAAAGATATAAATTAAGAAATTAAAAAAAAACGAAAGATAAATAGAAATTGATGAATTACTGTGACGAATTTTTGGTGCGATGAATAAATTGTCGTCTAAGATCGAAATATTCTGGTTGTTCGTTCGTCGTTCTTTTACTTTTGTTTATTTTTGTCGAATAATTACTCACCGTTAAAACGGGCTCGGGATTCTTTTGTTTGACGACCGATTGATTGGCTTCGGCGACCGCTCTGAGTAAAAGTGATTGGGTGGCTCGTTTTTGTGCGGGTTGAAGTGGTTTGAGAGGTCGTGGAGTGACAATTACTTTGCTGGCGATAGTTTTGGCAGTATCGATTGGATCGTCGGTGGAATTATTGCCAATTTCATTATTTTTATGAAGATCGGTAAGTTCGGTGCGATTTACGGCGATGATACGAGACTTGAGGGCGGTTGTTTGGGAGGGGGATGGCTCAAGGTCAAGGTCATCGTCGTCCTCGTCGTCCTGGAGGATTTTGGGGGTGCGATCGGTGGCGGGAGGCTCGATACGGTGTGCGACGACTCGTTGTCGATTTTTCATCGGTCCCAATCGATTTTTCACGTCGTTCGGCGACTTTTTAGGCGGCCCGGTGACCGGCGACGGAGCGGAAACGATTTTGCTCGTTCCCAATCGATCTTTCACGTTGACGATCGTTTTCGACTCGATTTTCTGCACCGATCGCTTATCCTCCGGTCGATCGAAGAACTGACGGTTCCGAGGAGGTTCGCCGCCCTTCAACCGATTCCGCGAGGCCGCCCCCGCCGGCAGCCTCGACCTTGAAAAATCGTTACGATCCTCGTGTACCGATCGGTTGAAATTTCCACGGGATTGTTGCCCAAAATTCGTCGATCGTGGATGCCCTCGAGCCGAATCTCCGAACCGATTTCTATGGAGATCAAATTTGTTTCGTCCCCCCGTGCCCAACCGATTTTTCACGGAAACGACGGAAGTGACCTTGGGCCTGTTGACGCAGGACTTTAATCTCCCATCCGATTTATCCTCGTCCTCGAAATCCTCCTCCTCCTCGATTTCATCCTCCGATTGTTGCTTCTGGCTCCTCGGGGACTCTTGAATTTTCGGCCTCTTCGTGTCGCTCGCCTCGGGCCCCGTTTCCAAACCGCGTTTCCCCGACCTCTTGACATTTTCCGTCTGCTCCAAAACGCTGCCGATCTTTTCTTGACTCTTCGATCGAATCTGGACGATCGTCGAAGCTTCGGCTACCGATCTTTCCACTGTTTTCTCAACCGCTTTCTCCACCGTCTTCGGTACCAATTTTTCAACGCTTTTCGATACCGATTTTTCAACCGATTTTTCACCGATTTTCTCCTCCGTTCTCTCTCCCACTTTCTCCACAAGTTTCTCTGCCGATTTCTCTGCCGATTTCTCTACCGATTTCTCCTCCTTCGTCGCCACCGCCAACGGCTTCTCCTGCGTCACGTTCCCCTCTTCAAGAAGCAAATTGTTCTTCCTTTTCTTACGTTCCTCCTCCTGCTTCACCACCACCGTCGGCACAAACTCTCTCGTCGTTTTTTTCTTCGCCACCGTTACTTTTTGCAACTTTTTCAACACCTGGTCGTGCAACCACTCGACAAACGGCGTCGTACTGTCCTCCAGAAATAAATGCAAGTCCTCGTGCATCTGCTGACGGGTTTTCTTGTTGACGACCATGACGAGAATGTAATCCGGCAGCTCCTCGTCATAACGCACACCCAGCTCCAACAATTTTGCTCTTATCGCGCTCTGCAACGAGGAATTGCGCATAAAAACTGTCATTGATCGTCGGAGAATGGAAATTTGACCTTAATCGTCAAAAGCAGAGAGAAATTCCTCGAAAGAAAGAGAATTCTTCGAATTCTTAGAGATTTTGACAAAATGTCGATGCAGTTTGAGGTTAAGTTCAAAATACATCGAAGTTTATCGAAAATTTATTGATGTTTGGAGGAAATTTGGCTGGGGCTCGAAAAGTGAGGTTAAATCGTCGAAAATTGACGTTTTTTGGGGCATCGTTGGAAAAATCGAAAAATCTATGGACGATTCTCGGTAGTTTTGGAATTTGGAGGGTAAACAATTGTTGTTGAAAGTCGGATGAAATTTTTGACGCAAAGATCGTCGCGTCGAGGGAAAATAATGAAAAAAAACTGACACTCACCCTCAACTGGTTCGTAACTTCGATCCCGCGGATCTCCATTATTGAAGGCTCACGACGACGATTTTATTTATAATGAGATTTTTGAACTTTTTGAAAATACCGACAAAATTGCGAGTCTCAGAGTGCAACAACATTCTTCGCCATGTTTTAGTTTCTTATTTTATTTTTTCCTTCACTTCTGTGTACACTGTACACACGAAATCAACGCAGGGACGAAGACGAACTGGAACGAACAACATCGATTTTTCACTCACAGATGACGCGTTCGGCGCGTCGCCGAGCTTCACCAACTCGTCGCTAGGCGGTGCGACGAATTTATTTCCAGTTGTTGACATTGTCATGGAATTTTTCGATTTTTTATGCATTTTTAGGGAAGGGATGAAATTTTAATAATTTTTAATCAATTTTGTGAATTTTTTGATCATTTTTCAATTTTTTTGACAGTTAATTGACGCAGACGATAAATACTGCGCAGTCGACGAATCTTTCGAAATTTTGTTACTGTTTTCGACATAATCATAGAATTTTTCGAATTTTCACGAATTTTTAGGGAGAGGTTGAAATTTTGAGAATTCTGAATGAGTTTTTGATAATTCTTCCAAGTTTTTTGACAGTAAATAATCGCTGATGATAAATATTCCGTAGTCGACCAATCTGGTGAAATTTTGTTACTTCGTGGCGAAAAAGGCGTGAATACGAAAGGCGAATGAAAAAAAAAAAAAAAAAACATACGAGGTGTCGAATTACGGTTTTTATTTTGAGTCCGGAAAAATAAGAAATCGGGACTAAAGTAGTAGATAAAAGTGGGATTTAAAAAGTTCGAATCGATTAGAGTGTCGGCCATATTGGTTTTTTGGGAATTTTATCAAATGACCTTGTGACCTTGGGATTGGATAAGAATTGCGAAGTAAATAAAGCAGATAAACGAAAGGGAGAAGATGTACGAGAATTTATTCAAGAACCCGTTGCACCGGGTCTTCGTTTACGGAACATTAAAACGTGGCGAGCCGAATCATCGCGTTCTCCAAAGCACTAAGGACGGTGGGGGTTACGCAAAGTTTCTTGGGTGTGGAAAAACCGTCAACAAATATCCTCTCGTAATCGCAACAAAATACAACATTCCATTTTTGCTGAAAAAATCCGGCACCGGCAACGTAAGTTGTTTACGATGATAAAAGACCGGAAGTAAAGAAACTAAAATAAATTAGCTTGAACGCCGCGAGATGGCGTCCAAGATGGCGGCGCCTCTGACGCTTTTGTTTCGAACTGGACAATTTTTTTTACCCCCAATATTTATAAAGCTATTAAAAATGAATAAAAATAAACGATTATTCAAACTTTTGCCTCAATATACGAACAGCAAATTCTCGGTGAAGTTTACGACGTTGACACAAAGATGCTCGAGAAATTGGACGAGTTGGAGGAGCATCCGTCGTTTTACGTTCGTTCTCAAGAAGAAGTGTTGATGGCGCCGGCGGCAAATTTGAAAACTGACATTAACTTCGAAGAGGTAGATGAACTTTTTCAACAATTTTCAATAAATTAAGGTGGTTCTATCGTTACATCGTTTTCTTAAGATTTTGTTGAAAATTTCGATAAATCTTCTTCAATGTCATACGCACGTGCGTAATAAATTTAAAAGCTTTTAAAGCTTTGCATCCATTTTTATGCAACATCGAAAAAGCTACATTTGGTTTTTCCAAAAAATCTAAAGAAAAAAATGTCCAACAATTTTTCGACATGAATGTCACGATAGAACTTCACTAAACAATAAAAATGATAATAATAATAACAAATAATTAATTTTGCATGAAATAGATCGATTTTTCTGTTTTTTCTTGTTTTTTTCTTCTTCTTCAAATAGATCGGTATACTTTGCAAAGCGTGGACATATTTTTTGCCAAACTTCAAACCGGAACTTCTCGATAAAGAAATGTTCGCCAGTTACTCGAACGAGGGGAGCCACGGGCTCAAATATGGCGAGAGGTATCTTCGCGACACTGATTTTAATCATCGTCGTGAAGTCCAATAAATAATGTATCGTGTAAATAAAAAATATATAAAAAATTCTATAAATAAAAAATTGAAAAATGGCCGTCATTTTAAAAAACGAGCAGATTTAACGGTATTTTTTTCACAGCAGCGGCGACCACGCGAAACCGGAAGACGTCCTCTGAATTTTTCTCACGGAAAATGCGGCCACGAAAAGAATATTTCGAAAAATAATAAAATTATATTGTATATTTGTCTACAAAAAACTGTTTAATAAAGAAAACTTGGTAAATGCGTGTCGAATTCACTTTTTTTTCGCAACTTCCGGTTACGAAATAAAAACGATGAAACTTTGAAAATCAAATTTCTCGAAAAACAACAACTATCCTTTATTTTCCAATATATTTTTATTATTTTTCACTAAAATATCGTTGAACAATATTCGATTAAGTTTGATGATAAAAAAAAGGAGGAAAAAAAAGACGAGTGTCGAGGCGGCTAAAAAATCCGTGTCAAATTTCATTTGTTTATTATTAATTTTTCTTTTATTTTAAAAAAAACCCTTATCTAACAGAAATAATTAAACAATCGTCAACAAAAGTGTAAATAGAGTGTTTTTTTTCCACCTCTTTAAACTGAAAATCCTTGTACGAAAATTTTCATAAAAAAAAAACGAGAAAAAAAAAAACAAAAAACCACTCAATTTTTTCATCTCCTTCGTTTTATTCGCCTATCGATTTTTTTTATTTTTATTTTTTTCATTCGTTTATCAATTTTTTTACCTCGTAATGCTGCTCAAAACGAAAAATTAGCAACGCGTTGTTCTAAACTCATTTATTTCTCGTTTTCCTTTTTTTTAATTTTATACTTTTTGTCTCTTTGTTGGTTTTACTTTTTTTTGTCTCGTCATGTTCCGAAGCCCAGCCCCGGCGAATCACTCATTTTTTTTCAATTTATTATTCAATTGTTTATTTATTTATTCATTCATTTATTTATTTATTCATTTATTATTATGTTCTTTCTTCCTTTTTTTTTCTTTCTTCATCAAATTAATTACTTTTTATTTATTAACTACGCATATACGCTTAATTGTTAATTTTACCTAAACGTTGATGATTTTTTTTCTTCGTTTTTTTATTTTTACGTTTTTTTTTCATTAACTTTTATTCGCACGTTTAATTCTTCCCTCAATTCATTTATTCATTTAATTTATCGTCTCTCTCTCTCTCGCTCTCTCTTTTTTAGTCGATGTATTTTTTTTTTTTTCATTATTTTGTTTTTGTATTTATTAAATATTCACCATTTTCATGAGTCTCCGAACACGCGTTTGTTTTTCTTCTCCTCCTTCTTATTGATAATTCTTCATTTATTTTCAACGTAAAAAATAGGAACCGCACGATTAGTGGGAAAAGTGAAAAATTTAATATGTTTTTTTGTTCTTTTCATTTCATTTTTTTGTTGTTTATTCGAACAATGAGCGTTATCGGTTAATTTGTTTATTTGTAACAACGAATAGTGAACTTTTGAAAAAATCGCGTCGATCGGTGGTGCGTGTGCAACTTATTGCAGATTTTTTGAGAAATGCGTTTGTTTTTTTTTTTCTAAATTTATTTATTTGTTTATTTTCGTTGAAAAATCAAAATTAAGTGTCAAAATTTACGTATTTTTTGGGGAAAAAAAAATAAAACAAACCTAGGCTTTAAAAGAATGGATTCCGTGCGACCCTAGCGGCGAAATTTCGAACTGGCCAATGTGGCGGTCGTAAATCCTTGTTTTTTGTTACTTTTTTCATTTTTTTTTTCGTTTTTTTTCGTTTTTAGTCACAAAGTGAATCTCCGTCATTGATAATATCAATATATATTAAATATAGGATCGGCGTTGGCGATTTATTCGATATTTTTTGCCTCACGACGACGCCGTTTCGTTTTTTTTTTCTTTTTTTTTTAATTTCTGTTGTTTTTTTCTTTTTTAATTTTTATTTTTCTTCATCATGTCTCTCAATAAACAGAGGAGGGGAGGAAAGGGAAGGGGGCGCAAAAAAAAAAATTTCTATCCTATAAAAATGGGTTTTCGTCGGTGCACCCGACTGGGCTACGAAACGATGCGTTTTACAACGACTCCACGTATCATCATATTTTCTTCTCAAATGAGATAATATATCGATCGCTTATCTCAGCTCTGGTCCTGAGACAAAGCGCCATATTTGTTGCCCAACGAGAGCTTCGGGGCTTGGGCCCCATGCGATTCTGGCATACTGTAACCTCTGCTCCCTCCCCTGTTGCGAACTTCCTCAAAATTGCCCTCTTCGCGTTTCCTGCGTACGAAACATATTTTTTTTTCATTATTTGAAGAATTTTTTAGTATTTTTGGGGTCGTATTGAGGTTTTTTAGTATTTTTGGGGTCGTATTGAGGTTTTTTAAGATTTTTGAGGTCGTTCGAGGATTTTGAAGAGTTTTGAAGGTCATTTTGGAAATTGATAATAATGTTAGAGGTAATTTTGAGGTTTTTGACGATTTTAGAAGTCGTTCGAGGATTTTGGAGAATCTTTGAAGATCTTTTTGGAAATTGAGATAATTTCGAGGGTTTTCAAGATTTTTAAGGTCGTTCGAGAATTTTGGACAACTTTTCAAGGTCATTTTGAGGTTTTCTGAGGATCTTCGATAAATCCTTGCAATATGTTTATTGAACATTATTCGAGGTCATTTAGCGAGTTGATTATCGTATTCAAGGTCATTTAATGATTCTTCGAGGTCATTCGGTCATTCCTCGGTTGCCTCAGAGGTCGTTGACCTCATTTTTTCGTATTCTTTTACTCCCTGGACCACAAATTTGTTGTAACCCACGGAACGAGTAAAAAAAAACAAAAAATTGACCTCGACAACCATTTTTTTACTGCGACGCAGCTTTTTGACCTCATTTTTTTTACTCAATTGACCTCAAATTTGTTCAACGACATAAAATCATCACAAAATTACGAAACTCATCACTGAATGAAATCCAGGCATTCTAGAGTATTTGGAGAACTCGATGAAATCAGAAAAAAAATTATAAATTGACCTCCAATGCTTACCGTCTGCCCCAAGGGCCAGTTTCTCCGCTTTGAGCTTGTTTGCCGCTGAGCGTTGGGAAATATTCTTCGCTGTTTATGTCCGGAGCAACTTTTCTCATCCTCGACCTTGAACTGGAAGAAACGGATGAACTCACGTTCCTCAAATGAGGCGCTTTGTAACTTCCTCCTCCTCCTGGGCCTCCGCCGCCTCCGCTTGACGGCGCAGTCGTCGACGTCTCATTCGCCGGAGCTTCTCCACCCGTTTCTTTTTGCTCCGGCACATCTTGCTTTTTCCAAGGACCGCTTTGCTTTCCGCCCGCCTCCGTCGCTTCCCCGTCCGAACTGTTTTCCCCCGTTCCTCTCTCTTCTTCTGACTCTCCGTCCGTATTATCCGTTACCGCCAAATTTCCTATTTTCAAACCCGTGTAATCCTTCTTTTCTTCCTCGAACTCTCGCCATTCGTCCTCCTCCTTTATTTTCCATGGAAATAATCGAATTTGATGTATTTTGAACGAAGTTTTGGTTTTTATTATTTGAGACCGTATTTTTATCGATTTTGATGATAATTTTGTGTTTTTGGTAATAATTTTTGGAAATTAATCGAATTTGATGTATTTTGAACAATTTTTTCGTTTTTATTATTTGTAGCGTATTTTTTTCGATTTTTTCTTATAATTTTCGTATTTTTTAGGCATATTTTGACAAACTTTTATGTTTTTCCTATTCTTTTCATTCCAAAATTGCGAAGGCTAGGGAATTGAAAGATGATTTTGCAAAAATACAAAATTCGTTTGAAACGATCGATGAGGGAAAGAAATGATGGGGAAGATCGTGAAAAGATCGAATTCTTATGAAATTTCTGATTTTTCAAACGTTTGGATCGAAGATAGGATTCAAAAAGTTGAAGAATTTTGAGAGAACGTAGAATTTTTGCTGTAAAACTTCGGGGGAGGGAAGAAAAAGGTTGAAAAGTGAGGTTAAGCACGTAAAACGAAGGGAACAGCTGTGAGGAGAAATGAGGTCAGTTGCGATATTGGCGAAGAGAAAGAAATTGGGGAAAAAAAAGATCGCGGGGAGTTGAGGATTGCATGGGGAATTACGTAAGGATTGGAGGACGTGAAAGAAGTAAATGGGGTAAAAAAAGGTGTGGAGATATTTTGTATTTTTTTTTTTTAATTCCATAAAGTTGGTAACGTGATTATTATTTTGGGGTCGTAAGGGGCGATGTGACGTTTGCAAGGATCAAACATGGCAGCCTTATTCTTATCCCCTCGCCCGCCCCCGACTCTTGCCCCAAAATCAAGTGACTTATGGCGGAGGAGTCATTGAACACAGAAATAAACAGATCGTATTTGGGCAAAGTTGAAAAAAAAGGAAAAATAAAAAAAGATGAAAGAAAGTACGAATTGAAGCTCCCATAGGAGGGGGAGAAAAAAAGGAGGAAGAGAGAAAACTCACGGGGGCCGCTGGAGCAACTTCGTCTTCTTCGGGATTGGCCGGTTTGTCCTTTGATTTAGGTTTCTCAACGCGTTTTCCGGTCTCCTCAAGTTTCTTGGCTATTTCCTCGGTCGTTGTGAATTTTTTTCCTTTCGCCTTCTTGCGATCTTTTTTCGCAAAAAAATCGTCTAAATCCGCCATGGTTCGCGCACGCACACGTTGCAATCGAAGATACAAAAAAAAACGGAGGAACAAATTTCTCCTCAATGCTCCCGGAACACGATTTTTCACACCTCAAACAAATGCTCCCTTGGCGACATTTAACGCACCGATTAAAACACGAGTTTTTATTGTTTTTTTTTTATATTTTCACCCGACTTGGCGAATTTGAAATTCGGCCTTATTTTAGTCGATAAACACGAGACGCGCGAAAGCCCAGGAATTTTTCATTCCGCAATATATATTACAACTTAAAAAACGCACACCGCTCTCGCTCGCCCGTGTCTCGAGTGATCACGCAGCACCACATGGGCTTGTGTCGCCTCGAAACGGAAGTCCCCAATACTCACCGAGTCAAATTACCTTCTGAACGTTAACATGGCGCCGAAAATTCCCGTCATTTATTATTCAAACTGTGCCACTTCATTTTTCTATTAAAAATACCTCCAAACTTATTCAAAAATCTGTATTTCTTCAAAAAGCAAACGAAACTCTTTTTTTACGAAGACATTACGAAGACAGACTTCCTCAATTAAAAACAAATTCGAAAATTACTCTCGAGGCTTAGAAAAAAACGTCAGTTTCATCGAAATGTTTGAGTTGACCACCTCCCAACAGATGGCGCCACTTGGGAGCTCGGTCGGTAAGTTACCGACTTACCGACCGAGCAAAATGCTATAAAACGTGGTTCCCGGATCGAGCGTGGTTTTGGGGCTAAAAAAAGGCGGTTCGGTATAACGCGCCGGTGTCACCTACATGAAGACAAAGGTACTAAAAGAAGAAAAAAAAGGGCTCCCACAGCGCGTATATAACCAGTGACCGCAGTTGATGTGACTCGTGCAGTCGCTCTGTGCCTCTACGTCGTCGTGTATCGTTCTAATCGTCACTAAATAAAAAAACAAAAAAGCCAAAACATCGGAAATAATAATCCGAAAACAATAAATCATCTGGAATACTGAGTTTGTTGTTTTATTCAAAAATAAACGTTTAATGTGTAAGAAGCGACAAAATGAGGATAACGAGGCGGTGTTTAAGCGGCATGACCAAGATGCTGGATTTCTATTCACAATTCAACCCGTCGCCCCTTTCGATAAAACAGTTCATCGATTTCGGTGAGCAGATTCTAAATGACCTTAAACTAAACAAATATTAACACATTTGTTTATCAGTCTTCCCTGTTTCTTGCACTTCCACGATGCTTTTTTTTCGTTGCCTTTCAATCCCAAATTCGCTTCTGCTGTACTTGCTTCAAAAATCACGTCAATTTGGACTTTGTCGTTATTTTTTGACGCTCGTGACCGTTTTGTGTATTTCCCCAGCCTACGTGACTTCTCTGTTTTTTTTTCCTCACATCTGACCAAATGCAACCAATTCCTTTGTTTTTTCACTCCCGTTTTCAGGTTTTTTTTTTTTTTCGACAAACATTCGTCAATAAAATTCATGAATTAATAAATTAATCCTTTCCTTCTCAAATTAATGTACAAAATCTGTCACCTATTTATATATATTTATATATGAATACTACGAAATAACATATGATGACGAAATAGATCGAAAATACGAATTGCCAAAGAAATTCGCTCAGATTTATTCAATTTCGTTTTATTATTATTATTATTGTTATTATTATTATTATTTCTAACCCTTCTCGAGACGATCTCTACACACTAATTGATAAATTGGCTGCATCCTGCGTCCTTGGAAAAATGCGATACTAAGACACACGTGGAATGATAATTTTTTAAAATATTTTGTTCTTACGATAAATAAATGTCAATGTCATACTTTTTTTCATTATGATTATTTTTTTTTTTTGCATTGTTCGTTTTTTCTAATATCGTCTGTCAATAAATAATCACAATTTTTTGTCAAGGTCACGAATTATCAACAATATCGTAAACAATGATAATAACAAAGATGATAATTGTCATTGTTTTTTAAATAAATAAATGAATTGAGAAATACACTTTTTTTCGGTTTTGACCAAAAATTCATAAATTCCAATGTTTCAAAGTACGATTTTAAAAATTCTGCAAAAAATAAAACAGAGCCAATGTATTTCACCGAAAAAAGCATTTTTATCAGTTTCTGAAAATGTTTTCGTACTTTAGGATCGATGATGAAATTTTGTTCCAAAGTAAAAAACATGAATAAAAAAAGAAATGATATTCTTCTTATAAAACAGGCGATATAAACACGCGTCGTGCGTAAATCCTGTGTTTGTTTACGTCTCATCGCACAATTATATGTGTATTCACATAAATATATAGATATATATAAGTGTGAAAATATGTGTGAGTTCGTGCGAGGAATATTGGCTTTTGTGACGTCTTCGCTCAAAGTCCATATTTTCTGATACATTTATCGCGATTTGGTGAACCAATGAACAAAAATTTCGTCGTCGACACACCCACGATGTACGAAAAAAAACAGGCGACTGAATATTTCTTTTTTTCTCTCGCGTATGGGCGATTCCGTGTAAAAATCGTTTCTATTTACTTTTTCCACGAAACAAATCCAAATAAAAGCGTTTCTTAGAATCGTTCAAAAATCAAATAACGATTTAAATGACTGTTTAACCAAAAATTAGGTCAGGCAAACATAATTTCATTAAATATTCAATAAAAAAAAGTGCCAAAACGATTTTTTCGAAGTTATAAATAAAAAAACACGTTCTTTGCGATACGAGAAGTGAATTGGAACGATCGCTCGCTCCATCGAACGAGCCAGCAAAAAAGTTTCGTTCCGAGCACGAAAATGCGTAAGAAACCAAAACAAAAACACGAGAATATTTGTTTTTCACACGTTTTTCTACTGCGTTTCTCGGAATAGAGTATTTCGATGGAAAAAATTTTGATCACGCTTCGCACACTCGCTAACAAAGTGCCTGGATCACATGACGGTTTAATTAAATCGACATTCGTAAAATCTTCTCATCAAGGTCGGCCACTTGTGTGCTCACGTGACTCACTGTTGTTTAGCATTCAAAAATTACGTAACAGAGTTGAGAGTTGTTTTTCACGGTTTTTTTACGACTATCGTTTTCCCCATGACGAATATTTGTTTTTTTCGACTCTTAGGCAATTTTTTATCCACTTCTAATTGACCCAATTATCAAAATTTGTTTTTTTTTTGTTTTTTTTTCGTACATGAGATCGAAACTCGTGATATTCTTCGTTAAAATTCAAATATAATGAACGCACCCACGAAACCACGTATAAACACCCCGGCTAACGTTACTCGATGGTTCAGAGAGCAAGAGGGAGAAAGAGAGACAGAGTTCAACGATCTCGACATACGAGTGACACAGATTATTTTTATTATTTCTTTGCAAATAAACCACTAACACCGGATACTACTATCCCTTCATGAATATCGATCGGATCAAACCGAAATTATTTTTATAATTATTAAATATTACTTTTAATATTATTATTGACAATAATCATAAATAGAAATATAAATAAATAAAAAATTATTATAAATAATGATTATTAACAATTATTACTATTATTTACTATTGATATTTGTTAATAAAAATTGTTATAATTGATATTATTAATAATAATAATTAAAAGTTAATGATAATTGTTATTATTAATAATAATAATAGACGCGAATGATTATGAGAATTCGGATTTCATTTGGTTTAGTTTTTTTGTATTTATCCATCGTTTTTATTATTTTTAGCAAAAAATTTTTAACCACTTTAATAATTTCTATCAAAATGTGTCAAAATTCAATTTTCTCGAGTTTCTTGCGTATTTTTCGCAAGATCTTTATCGAAGCAGAGGGTTTTGTGTTATTGAATGAACGTCGAGGGCCACGTACCTTGATTCGTGTTAATGGGAACTTGAAAGAAGCCCACGTGGGTGCATCAATAGTTTGAAGAGAAAAAGAGAAAGAGAGACAGAGACAGAGAGTGAGAAAGAGAGAGAGAGAGAGAGAGAGAGAAAAAGAGAGAGAGAGAAAAAGAGACAGAGAGAGGAAGAAAGAGAGAGAGAGAGAGAGAGAGAAAGAGAGAAAAGGAGGGAGAGAGAGAGACATTGAACGATGCAATTTGTGTAGCAGCTGCAATTTCTGCTTGTCATTTGATTCACAGGCTGCTGGATGGGATTTAAAATAGGAAATGATCTATTTTAGTCTGGAATTTACGATTCGCGTCATGTGAAAATATTTATAAATGTTAACATTGATTCAACATTTCTGACAATTTTCCAATAAATCGTTTGATACATCGAGAACACTATTTATCATCGCATTTTTTTTTATTTATTTTGTTGCCATTGCGAAGAAATTCTTCTTCGAAGAAAAAAAAACAGAAAATAAGCGATTGATATTATTTATACGACCATTTATCAAAGTCACCTCGTAATTGTCACGTGTTTTGTCTTTTTATTTCGCTAACAAAAAAAAATTCATGAGATACGAGATAAGATCTTATCGATTGGCAAAACGTCATCAAAATTTCGCAATTATCCAGACAATTCGTCAAACGAATTTTGTCCTAAAATGAAATCGAATTTTTATCCTGTTTTTTTCGAATTTTTTATTCGAAATAAAAACCAATTTTCATCCCAAAAATTGTATTTTTCTTCATTCATTTTTTTTTTTAATTATTTGTCAAATAAATAATGAAAGTTTGTCCAAATTTATTGATAAATGACTTTTAAAGAAAAATTTAAAATTTATTTTTCAGGCCTGAGCGCATGCGAAAGAAAATCCTTCATTTTTCTTCGAAAAGAACTTCCTGTGAGACTTGCTAACATCATGAAAGAAATACATTTGTTGCCGGAACATTTATTAAGAATGCCGAGCGTTGGTATCGTTAATAATTTGTATATAAAGTCGTTTGAGGAAATCATACACTTCGAGAAGGCCGAGGTCAACGAGATAACTCTCGATAGGTGAGCAAAAATAAGTATTTTCCAATGAAAAAAACAGAAAAAAACTGTTTTTTTGATTTTTTCTTCGGAAAATGATTTTTTAAAATTTTTTCGATGTTTTTTTTCTGTCAAAATGTCAAAAAATAAAAATTTTGTTTACAGATTTTGTGAGGCTCTCGTTAAAATAAGAAATCGTCATTCTGACGTGGTCGAAGTGATGGCTCAGGGGATTCTCGAACTAAAAGATTCACACGACGTCGATCCACAAACTGAAAACAGTATTCAATATTTTTTGGACAGATTTTTTATGTCCCGAGTGTCGATAAGAATGTTGATCAATCAGCACAGTGAGTATTCAGCAAAAATCATTTAAATAAAAATGTAATCAGTCAAAATTTGAAAATCAGTGAAAAAAAGGTAAATATTTGAAAAAAAAATGAAAGATCAATCGATCGGGTTGATCGATCGATTCGTTATCGAAGGAATTGACGAGTTTATCGATTTTTTTTGATTTTGCAATCAATTTTTGATGAAAAAAGACATTTGTTTTTTGAAAAATCATTTTTTTCGATTTTTTACTCATTTTTTTCGTTTTTTTTTTTTTTTTTTAATTCTTTTCAGCTCTTTTGTTCGGTGGTTTACTCAACGGTGATAACAGACACGTCGGCTGCATCGATCCCTATTGCGATGTTATCGGCGTCGTCAAAGATGCTTACGAAAATGCCCGATTTCTCTGCGATCAATATTATCTCGCGAGCCCCGAACTCATCGTCAAACAATACAATGGTAAATAAATCAAAATTCATTTTAAAAAACTGTAGGAACGAGAAAAAAGTAAAAATTTAAAAATTCACCATTTTTTAGTGTATTTTCAAAGTAAAAACTTAATTTTGTGGTTTTTTGAAATTTAATTCGACTAAAAATTGTTTATTTATTCATTCAAGTAAGAAATTGTATCAAGTTTCGACAAATTTTCAAAATTTTGCATGTTTTTGTAAAGTTTTATGTGTTTTTGGCAATAATCCAAAGTTTTTGTTTAATAAAAACTAAAATTTTGAAAAATTCACCAATTTCCGTGTTTTTTTTTTAAATAAAAATTTGTTTTTTTTTGTTGTTTTTGTAGACCTCGAGGCCGGAAACGAGATTCGAATAATTTACGTTCCCAGTCATTTGTACCACATGCTTTTCGAGCTTTTCAAAAACAGCATGAGAGCTGTTATGGAACACATTACCGACGCTGAGACTTATCCTCCGATCGAAGTGACGGTCGTACGCGGCAAAGAGGACGTTTGTGTCAAGGTTTGCCCCAATTATCAATTAATTTATTATTCGAGGTAATTAAAAATGAGGAAAATTCGCAAAAACGTATTCAACAAAAAACGACTCGATTTTCTCAATTTAAACGAAAACAAAATTACGTTCATTTTTGAATTTAAAAGTTTTTTTAACAAAATTCAATTTTTTCGAACAATTAAATTAAATTTACGTTTTTCACCGATTCAACAAAATGGACTCGATTTTCTAAACTTGAACGAAAATAAAAAATGTTACATTTTTGTCCAAATTTAACAAAAAAATGTGAAAATTTGTTAAAATTTCCATTTTTTCATTCATTTTTTTTACTTTTTTTTAGATTTCTGATCGAGGGGGTGGAATTCCAAGATCGTTGACCGATCACCTTTTCAAGTACATGTACAGCACTGCACCCCAACCAAGCAAATCGGACTCTCACACTGTTCCTTTGGCTGGTTATGGTTACGGGCTTCCATTATCGAGATTATATGCGAGATATTTTCACGGTGATCTCGTAGTTCTAAGCTGCGAAGGATACGGTACCGATGCTGTTATTTATTTGAAGGTAAATTCAAATTTTCTTTATCATCTTTTAAAACCGATGAATTTTGTATTTTATTTCTTTTTTTACTGTTAAAAGTATTTTTTTTATCGAATTTTAAGGATTTTGAGATTTTTTATTCATTTTTTCAATCAAAAATGTTCGTATTTTTGGGCCAAACTATTCTCCGGAATCAAAATATTCGTTTTCGTCAATATTTTTCGAAAATTCCATATATATTTTTTTTTTTTTCATTTTTTTAATTATCTTTAAAGGCACTGTCGAACGAAGCGAACGAATTGCTGCCAGTTTTCAACAAAACATCATCGAAATTTTATCGCACCCCGATGCCAACGGCCGATTGGAGCAGCCAATGTGGTGGGGGAATGGCAACGAGACAATTATCAATGAGTAACAAACAAGGCCATAGATTACCCCACGGTATGGAGGTCAGTCACTGCTAGCAATCAAAAAAGGGCAAAAAATGAGGATCGTCATTACGGAAAAAGTGAAAAAATGCGTAATTTCAAGATTTTTTGCCTAAAAACCCAACAAAAGTGACATTTTTCGAGTCGGATTTCAAGTTTATTGAAAGTTTCGAAATATTCTGATCGATTTACAATTTTATTTCGACGAGTTTAAATTTTAATTTTAATTTACGTTTTTTTTTCTATTTTTTTTCATCAAAAATGACGTTTTTGTCGATCCTCTCGTCCCTCAACGATGCTCCGGACATATCCAAACAAAAAAAACAACAGAAAACGACAAAAGAGAGAAAAAAAATGGACATTTTGCCATTTTTTTGATTTTTTTTCTTTTTTTTCAAAATAATTTGAAAGGTCACGAGAATTTTTCGATTTTTGTCTCAAGAACGATTCCACGAATGGCGAACTGTGATGCATTATTTTATTTTAACCTTATATTTCTAATTCACTTATTTTTTGCCTCGTTTTACATTTTTTTATAGTCGATTGCACTTTAAAAAAAAAAAGAAAAGACGAAAAAAGGAAATACCAGCACAATACTCCGAAATGTTTGAGGAAAGAGTAATTTTTTTTGGTATTTGTGTGAATAATTATTTCGGTAAGAAACATTGTTGAATGTTAAAAATGTGGAAGTTTAAAAAAAATGTGCATTTTTCGGAATTTTTGACGTCAGTTTGAAATTTTATTGGTTTTTTATTATTTTTTCAGCGTTTACCGTTGCGAATAAACGCTTTTAAAAAGTGTAAAAAAATGTATGTGCTGTGTGTATATATATGATATGTATATCGACAATGTAAATTTATTTATATATTATTAATAGATTTTAAGAAAGGCAGATTTAAACAGAATTGAATTAAAGATTTATTGAAAGATTACGAGTGTTTTTACTTTCATTGATCGATTAATTCATTTTTTTAAAGAAAATCTAGAGTTAAATACTTTTTTTCAGCGTTGAGTGGGTGTTTCTGGGGAATTTTCTGGTGAAAACTAATTTTTTTCATCCGTATAGGGGAAAATTTGGCTGCTAGGGAATTTCTGAGTGAAAATGAATTCTGCAGGATTGAACTTCTGGTCGAAGAACATTTTGGAACGGAAATTCATTCCGGGCATTTTTTTCAAGGAAAATTCAATGTTCTAGGGAGTTTTTGAGTCAAAATTCATTTCCCAGGAAATCGTGAGCTCAAAATATCTTTTTAAGAGTTGAATTGATGTTAATCGCGAACGTTCGAATGGAATTTGCTCTTCTGCTAATTTCTAGGGTAAAATTCCATTTTCTAGGGAATTTCGAAGTGAAAATTCAGTGTCTCGGTAATTCTGTAAAAAAATTCGGTAAAAAAAAACGAAATTATCAAAAAAAAGGATCGATGGGGAGAAAAAAAAGACGTTTTTTTAAATTTTTTAATGCCTTAAAGTACTTTTATTATGTTTTGGCTTATCCCACACACCCAATTCGCGATCGTTTTCATTATTTTCGAACAATATTTTATCCATTTGTCACGCATTTTCATGGATTTCCAAATATTTCACATATTGTCGCAGGACTTGAGTGGCCACACGCAAATACAGAGACATCGTCGGTAGAATGAATAATAATAAAAAGTACCGTACAGCAATAACAATATTTTGTGAATTTTTTTTGTTTTTTTTTTTCATAATTTTTTTTCTTGTTTTTTTTTTCTTTTTCGTACGATTTTCTCGATTCTCTTTTTCTTTTTTTCTTTAATAAAATAAACGCTAAACTATTTACACGCCTGGCACCAATCTACGCGACTCAGCAACGAAAAAAAAATCAAAGAAAACGAAAAAAATATTACAACAAGCTCACAGTAAGAAGCGCGAATTAATTTGTTTTTTTTTCTTTCTCTTTCTAAGACAAAATATTCGTCATTTTATATTTTTTCTTACCCTCAAAATCTCCCTCCGGAAACGCACTAATTATTTTGACAAGTTTTCCTTCTTTTTTTTCTCACCTCTTCCTCCCAAAATCACAAAAATTAACATCCGAAAATAGTCGAAAAATAATTATTCGTTTCTTTCCAATCTTTTTCTCACGAATACGAAGAAAAGACTCTTTTTATCGTAAATATATAGATTTTTTTTTGTTTCTTTTTTCTTTTTTTGCCCCAGCAATAAATCGATCGAACATTAAAATTCACGAGGGTACAAAATGGAGATTCTAAAATTCGATTTTTCACTCGTCCCCGAACAGGGAAACCATTTGATTTGATAAATAAAATTGAATAAAATAATCATTAAAATACGATTCGAATAATTTTGACCCAGAAAAACAAATTCCCATTTTTACGAATTGTTTGTTTTTTTTTTCTTAAATCTTCGCCATTAAATTGAAAAATAATGAAAAGAAGAATAAATTCCTCAATTTTTCCGAAACTAGAGCAAAAAAAGGCCAAAATTAAAAATAAATAATTTCGCTCAAACTTTTGTCGAAGTCTCCACAACGACGGGAGCACGAATCGACTGTATTTTCATCAATTGAAATTAATCGAGCGTTCGTCTCACTTTTCTTAAGAAAAAAAAAAAAAAAAATCACCAAAAATTGGTGTTTTTTTCGATTTCTTTTTTCTTTTTTTTTCATCACAAATTTCAACGTTTCAATTTTTCGTCAGCTATGCTATAAAATCAAGTATTACACAGCATGGCAGTGATTATACACTCTACTTTTTGTTCGAACTCCAAAAATAATAGAAACGAAGAAAAAAACCAAAAAAATACAATTTTGACAAGAAATTCAAAAAAAAGTTGTTCGTTTTGTTCTTTTTTTTTGTTTGTACAGTTATTTTTTAATCCACAGACGATTTTCGTGGAACAATTCAGTGAGCGCAGTTTTTATTTTTCTTTATTTTTCTTGTGACTCGTTTTTGTTTATTGTTAAAAAATAAAATTTTAATGTGATGAATTGGATTTTTTTTTCATGTGTTCACGTTTTTTCGTTTTTTTTTTTGTATTTTGTTTGTTTCGACGATTATCAGAATAGTGTGAATTACAGCCTACGATATTTTTTTCTACGCAAATAGGTTTTTTGTTGTTGTTTTTTCTTGTTTGTTTATTTATTATTATTTTTTTTTTCTTTCAATTCAATATAATTACTCTTCGTAATCTATCAATTCATTATTTATTTTTGTTTTTAATTTAATATATATATTTATTAATATATATTCATCACAGTGCTACGGACACAAAAATCGTGTTCTGTTTTTTTTTCTCTGCATTTTTCTCCTCTTTTTTGCCTCCTATCTCGATTTTTATTTTTTTTCCCCCATTTACGTGTAAATAATAATGTTTTCTCACCAGCGAAAAATCACCGCTGGACGCGTCGCACGTGGGAGCTCAAAAAATCGATCAAATTTTCGAGGAAAGCATGAAAAAACAAAAAAAAACCCCAAATTTCGATTTTTTTCTTTTTCGGCCAAAAATATGGAATTTTTTAATACCAATCAATCGAGTCGTTACTCCCCGACATCGAAAATTTCGAAATCGAGGATTTGGATCCGAAAAACCACGAAAAATTTGAACTTTTGTGATTTTTTTTCTCAATATTTCGAGATTAAAACGATTTATTTTTGAAAATCAACGAAAATAACAATTCTGAAGGAAAGATTTATAAAATTTGACGATTTTTTGGGCTCCCAAAGATTCGAATTTTTCAAAAAAAAAACAAACAAAAAAATTCTATCACGTTAATTCGAATCTCGAGCGACGCGTTCGTTTTTCTCGACGATTTCTGCTTTTTTTTTTTGCCATAATCTTTTTGTTTTGTTATCACTTCACATTTTTCACACTCGCCTCTTCGTTCAATTATCTTAACAACTAATTTTATAATGATTAATTAATGATCGAATTATCAATTAATGATTTACGATTTTTTTCATCATTCTTTAAATTATTATTATTATTAATTTTTTTTCTTCTTCTTTCTCGAAACTTAATCTAATAATTTTTTAACGCAGGTTGGCTACCCATGGCAGTATCATCCCACTCGAAATATAATTCTTACGTGGCTCTTTCACACGCGACGACGTACTCAACATTTATTTTCCTTTCTATTTACAATTTGCGACGTCAAGATCGAGAAATTATTGAAAAAAATAGGAAAAAACTAAAAATAAATAAATAACTCTGTGGAGAGATGAAAATTCTTTGTCATAAATAAGGCAACGGTTTCGAAGCGTTTTTTCACTCCAGAAAAAATAAAAGAGCGAAAAAATAAATAAATTTTGAAAAAATACGACGAAATCAAAAAAAAAAAGAAAGAAATTTCTCGATCCTCTCAACTCGTCCAACGTGTTTCTCGTTTTTTTTTCTCAATGTGAGAACAATTCGATATTTTACTCACGGATTCATTTTTTTTCTCATATCAATTTACACGGATTTGTGTAAATTTGTGGTTTTTTTTTGTAGCTTTTTTGTTTTTTGTTTTTTTTTTTTTCGAAATTTTTGATGCTTCAAACTTGGACTTCAATGGGACTAGTTTGACGGAGCGATTGACAACAACAACTCCACGGTAACGACAACCACGTGGCTCAGCACCTCGGCGAAAATTTTGGATTCGTTGGACCGTGGATGTAACTTCGCAACTCCTTCGGCGGCTCCGAACCGAAATCCGAAGCTGTGTCGACGTCCGACTTTCGACATATTATCATTCTTATGTCCGTGTGTAAATATATACGTCCTGATTTTCCGGACATGAATCTGTTGATAAAATTGAAGAAAAAGGGAAAATTAAAAAAAAAATGGTATTTTATCAATTTTTTTCTCGATTTAATCAATTTTCGTTGATATTTTTAATTAGTTTGATCGTTTTTTTAATATTTTGACAAAACTCGATCAATTTGTAGTTTTTAAACGATTGTTTTTCAAGATATTTATTCAACAGCTATTTTTGTTTGTTTGTTTGTTTATTTATTCAATTGCTGCAAATTTATTCAATCGTTGGTCGTTTACACAATAATTTCCAATCAAGTTTATCAATCAAGCGTTTTCAAATATTTCAAGAGATCGAAGTAGTTTCCAATATTTTCAAAGAATTTCTATTATTTCAAATTTTTATCGAATTTTGTTGAATTTTATTGAATTTTATTGGATTTTATTGAATTTTATTGAATTTTATTGAATTTTACTGAATAAAAGAATGAATGAATTAAATATATAATTTACCTGAGATGAACGAGGTAGCGTAACGTTTTGTCCCGCAAGGTTCGTTGGCGTAAAAAAGTATGAGATCGGGGCGGCATGTCGGAGAGATCGTAAAGAACGACGAACATTTTGACGACAGTGCCAAGTGGATTTAAGAGAGTAACTTGGATGGTGCCACTCCTCGGTACTTGGTAACCCTTTTTCCCTAGATTTATGTGAGCCTGAGATTGAAAAAAAAAAAAAATTAATTAAAAATGCCGATCACTGGAATCGTTATGCAAAAAAAACAAAAAAGTTCTAAATTTCGACTCACAAGGTACGGTGTGGAGACCTTGTCATTGTCCCCGAGGGTATAAAAGAACACGGTGACCGGAAGTTTCCGGTGTTTCGGGCAGAAGGAGCCACTGGCGCCAAGTTCGGCGGTAAAACCGTGAACCGTGGAAACAGGTTCGAGGCGACCATTCAACGCCGATTCCTCGAAACTTCCCAACAGCGCATGGCTCTGCGGCCTGACACGAGCCTGCGATTGACGTTTCGGCGCCTCATCGCCATCCCCAGGAATTTCAATCTCTCGATCGGTCTCTTCCAACGAAACGGCACCGGGACTCGGCGGCGTGTTCAATTCGAAGAGGGCGCTGTTTGATCAATTATTTTTTGTTTATTCTATTGTTTGATCGATGATTTCGAGGTTAGGAGGCTTTACGAGGTTGGGTTCAAGATGGCGGACATGATTTTTATTTAAAATGGCAGCCAAAGGAACAGGCAAAACGGACGCGAGTTCAAAAAATTCAAGATGGAGGTTTGAAAAACACAGGAAATGGAGGATATCGAAAAATCAAGATGGCGGCACGGACTTGAGGAGTCAAAATGGTGTCCAAACTGTTCAAGATGGCAAAACGGATTTGAAAATACAAAATGGCGGCCGGAAAAGACACAAAATGGAGGATATTGACGAATTAAGATGGCGGTGAGTATTTAAAAATTCAAAATGGCGGCCGAAAAGTTCAAGATGGCGGTACGGATTTCAAAAATTCAAAATGGCGGCCGAGAAAGTCGCCATCTTGGAATTTCCGAGAAAAGAAAACTGTAAAAAAAAGAATGCTTGTGATCTTACCTTCGTTTCGAGGAGACGGAATTGAGTGTGCTGTCGTAGTCGAAACAGCAATGTCCGCGTCGAAGTGGAGCAGGGCTGGAAGTGAGTGGTAAGCCGGTGCGGCTGTGAAAGACCATGGAGGCGGCATTTTCGAAGGATCGTCGAAACTGTTCTTGTTCGCTGGCGGAGGGTACGCCCTTTTCGTCCTCATAGAGGTCAGCGGGGTCATTTTTCCGGGAGCGTCCATTGAGGCAGCCATTGATGGCGGGGGTGGTGATGGGGGTCGCGTTACTTTTGGCGAAAGTTTGATTGAACGTGAGGGGATCTTCGTGATGATCGTGAATTCGGTTGAAGCCGATTTGATTGGAGGTCGATGAGGTCGTGCCTCGATTTGTACTATTGTTTATATTTCGTTCAGTCTCGCTGAGGGACTCGTTGACAAGTTCGTAGTAACGTCCGTGATGTTTGTCGGGTTCGGCGTCGAAAATCGGCGATTCCGAATTTCCGCTATTTTTGGCGATGTCCTCGTTGACCTTGTCGTGACCTTGAGCTTGAAAAGCCGCTTCAGCGGAGCGTTGGCTCTCGGTATTCAGGAGTCTACGTTTTTCCAATTCTTTTTGGAAGAGCTGCTTGAAACGACTGAGTCTTTTGTTCAAAACGTACGGCAAAGATTTGCCCTCTTCGCATTGCTCGACGGTGTTTCGGCGTTTGACCTCATCGCCGTTCTCGAGGTTTCGCGGCCTCGTTCCGTTAGAAATGTCCGCCAGGCCCTTGCGATCTCGACTCGTTCGCAAAATGGCGCCCAACAAAACGTCCGCCGGCTTGCACGGCGCCGTGCAATTCCCGTGACCTTGATCAAGGTCGCCACTCATAATTCCGCCCCTCGGCGCCACTTTGCACTCGCAGACGGCACTCGAAGCGTTGCCTCGTGTTTTTTCACGGTGCACCGGACAAAGAGACGTTTCCCGATCCCTCTCGTCCGCCATTTTGTCCACCGCCGTGCGATCTCGGCGTTTTGCGATTTTGGGCACCGTGCGGCGCCGCGTGGCCGCCGTTGGCGTTCGGGCCCGTAAAACCGCAAGAACTTCGTTAAACTCCCGCTGACTGAGCTCCAAATTGCCATTTTTTAATCGAACCTCATTCCCCCGCGCCTCTCCCTCCGGCGCCCGCGGCGGCGCCACGCTATTCGGCTTTTCTTCTTCGGACGGCGTAACGCGCTTGGGCACTTTTTCGAACCACTCAAAAATTCGGGAATCGCGCCTCTCGTTCTTCACAACAGTTTGCTTCTCTTTTGGCAATGACAAATTTGACATGAGTGCCGTCAACTCTTGGCCGTTTGAGTGCACTTTTTTGGCGGTGTCTTCGGAGCCGATTTTATCGGAGGAAATAACGGTTGAGTTCTGGCGAACGCGGTAATTGTGGTGCACGGTACACGGCGGTGAATTTTTGAGTGCTAAATTTTCTCGGATTTTCATCGAACCGCCACCGCCAGCAGGATCGCCGAACATTTTATCGCCGCGAAAACTGGTCGAGGCTTTCGCGTCACCGTTTTTGGCGCCATTTTTTCTGCCGCTCTCGTTTATCGAGACGAGAAAACGCGGCTCGTTTTGAGTGTCGTCTTTAACTATCTGAGTTTTCGTCTTATTATCATTTTTTTCAATCGACGAGCTCGGGCAATGTGTGTTTTCGTTGCTCTCGTTGTTGTTTACATTGTCGGTGTCGTTTTTTGAGTGATTATTGTCGCTCGATGGTTTGTAGCGTTTTTCTTCATTACCTTCGTCCTCGAGACTCACCTGTTTGAGGAAACTGCGCTCGAGGCTTCCGCTGCTCAAGTACGTGCGATTCTCATAAATTTCCGCTCTCCCCATCCCATAATTATTTTTATCACAAGGAAAATTTTGAGTGCGCAACGTTTCGTTGTTGAGTGTTATTGTTTCGCGAACCGCCGGCAGTGGCAGAGTTCCGTGGTGCGATGATGAGGTCGAGGCCAATTCGTGCGAAGGACCGCAAGGCAATGAACGGCGACGCTTCCTCTCACCGTTCGGACGTATCGACGGCGATGGCGGACTCGCCTCTTCGTCCTCGCAGTGACAATGATGCTTTCCTGGCTTGTCGCAGGCCGTTTGCAATCTGTCGTCGACGATTACTGGAAAATTTCAGTCCGAATTAGAACCTCGTAGGGCAAAAACTCAGTGAAATACAGCAGGCACTCAAAATTTCGCGGGGGCACTCAAAAAACGAGTAACCACTGATGGTGAGTTTGGAGAATTGTGAATAAAAATGATAATTACCAGGTAATACGAGATTCTCAACGGTGTGCGTGGTTGTTGAAGGCAAAGGTCCATTTTTAGTTGGAGTGAGTGCGCGCGCTGCACACTCATCCTCGCTCTCTTTCGATGGATGAAGCGGGCAATGTAGCGTCGGCACCTCTTCCATTCTCGGCAGTGCCCACACGGTCACCTAAAATAAATAATCCTTTGATCAAGCCCTTGCACTCAAAAAAATGTCATCACTCAATGCTGAAAAAACGTACCTTGATCGAATTACTATCGCCAATTCCGGCCAATGGGAACGTGTGCTCGATCGGCGTTTCTCTGAATTTTCTCAGATTATCATCGCTGTGAGAAACTATTCGTGTTGTTACGTAACTCGGTCTCGTACCATTGCTGCGCGACCACCATGCCGCTATTTGACTAAAGTGCAAACGGGATCTAACCGCCTGATAGAGACCCTGAGCGTTCATTGTTTCTGGACTCCTGATAAAATAAAATTACTCGTTCGGTTTATTCAGATCGATTGGATTAATTTCGAACAAATTGCTAACTTGTTTTTGAGTGTTTTTGAGTGTCTTTGAGTGTTAGTAAGAGCCAGTAAATCATCATGCGTCCATTGGCGTAAACGTATTTTTTATTGTGAACAAATACTGTTGAGTGTTCATGAGTTCTTATGAGTTTGAGTGCCATTGAGTGTTGCTAAGTTTTTATATTGAATTGAGTGATTTTGAGTGACTTTAATGTTGACTGACTATCTTTGAGTGTCCGTAAGTGATATTAAGTTTTAGCCAATACTTTTGAGTGCTCAAGAGTTATTGTACTTTTGAGTGCCATTGAGTGATGGTAAGTTTTTATTGTCAGTTAAGTGGCTGTGAGTGATTTCAATGTTGAGTGGCCACTTTTGAGTGCTCATAAGTGATTGTACGTTTGAGTGCATACTTTTGAGTGCCATTGAGTGATGGTAAGTTTTTTTTTTTGTGAGTAATTTCAATGTTGAGTGGCTACTTTTGAGTGCTCATGAGTTATTGTACGTTTGAGTGCATACTTTTGAGTGCCAGAAAATGATATAAAATTTTATTGAAAAATGTTAAAGTGGTACGTTGATTATTGATTAACTTACTTGCTCGGTACAACGTTGATCGACCAATATTCCAATAATATATCTGAAGGATGTTGCCATTGTGTTATCGAGGTGGAGGGTAATATCGATACCGGTGGTTTGCAGGTCGCGCGTGCCAGTCCACAAGGACAATCGGTGCACATCAATACCTCCACCGACAACGACGAACCGATGGTTATTCTATCAGCAATTTCCCTCACCAATACCAGATAACGACCGCACTGCGAACATAACGTCAAGGTCAATTTACTCAAAGTCCTACGTTATTTTCCCACCGGAAAGATCCGTTTCCATCATATCACATTATATGCCTTTTTTATGCGTGGGCTTAATACGAGTCTCGATACCTGAGGAGTCACCAAGAATCAGGAACGTGTAATTAGAAACTTCCGTACTCTGACTCACTTACTTCCCAGTATGTTTCGTCATTCCTGACGTTATATTCCATTTCACGATTACTTTGTGTACTGTACGAGCCAGAGCCTTTAAAGTCTATTATTCAATGTTGTTATTATTATTATTATTATTATTATTTTCTTCCTTTTCAACCTCATTTCCTAATTACTATTGTTATCATAATAACTTCATCACGGTTCACTCTACTTTCAACCCCATCGTGTTTTTTTTTTTTCTTTTTTTTTTGGCAGGAAATATCCGTCGCTATGTCCTACTGATTACAACATTGAGGAAGGCCAATTTCTCTTCTTTTTATCTCTGGCTCTTTTGCTGCTCAAGCGTACGTGTATACCCTCTCCCGGGATCCGAGGAACGACGAGGTGAGAGTGCCACCCCTATGAAAGGGACGCTAACGAGCCTCACATACAGGGTGTACCTCGTTGAAGCAAACTTTCGTTGATCGGAAACAAGACGATGTAGGGTATGAATTTTTGAATTAAAATCATTTCGATCGAAGCAGCGCGCGGTAATGTACTCAATTTGACCTCGCACTCAAAATTCAAGGTCAAATTGAGGTTTTGGAAAACCTACTTTTTGACATTGCCAGTCGATAGCTAGGATCGAGGGCATTCCAAAACACTACAATCAAGTTTGTTTATCTTTGATATTGCTGGAGATAATCGACTTTTTCATTTTCATTGTCCACACGCTATTGGCGGTATTGGCGGAATTGGCTCGAATTGATAAATAAAGAGGTAACTCACCAGATAGTTGTCTTTCTCGCACACGTGATCGTTGGCTAGTGTTTGAAGTGGCGCAGCACAGTGTGGACCCTCTTTGTAACCACGTGGTGGTCCCTGCAGCCTTCCCTCGCATACCAAGACACCCAGAGCTCGAACTACGCTCATAACACCCCCGCGACTGCTCACCCCACTGGGGCTCGCTGACTCGCCCCCCGACACTGCGCCGAGGCAGTGCATCCCTGTAACATAATCAAACAGGACGGTCAATCTATGTGATGGATATGTGCGTGTAATTAGATCAAGTGTTCCATGAAAAATATCACGTTTAATTAGTTCGCGATTTCACCTTCGACCTGCCCTCTAACGTTGCGGCTGTTTTCATCGAAACAAAATGGCGGAAATTGAGAAAATTGTTTGATTCGTGCATAAATTAATATCTCCAAGTTTTTCTGGCTGTTGAATATGATTTTACTTCATTTATTTATTTTGCGATCTATTGAGATTACAATTAACAGCCAAGATGGCGGATTCAAAATGGCGGACCATAAAAATTATGCGATTTTCACGAAAATTGTTATCCAACGGTTTCCGGCGTCGCTGATTTCGATTTTGCGATCAAATTTCACATTCAAGATGGCGGATCCAAAATGGCGGACCATAAAAATTGAAAAATTACGCGATTTGCATGAAAATTGATATTTGACGGTTTTTGGGGTCGCTGATTTCGATTTTGAGATCAAAATTAAGATCCAAGATAGCCGACTCTAAAAATTTTTGGAAAATCTTCGATTTCCATGAAATTTCGTATCAGGGGGTTTACGAAGTTGCTTTTTTCGAATTCTTCATCCAAAATGTCATGTAAGAATTACGGAAACGTGGACAAGGTGGTGAAATCGTTGATGAATTCGTTACGGAGTTTGTAACTGTCTGTGCCAGCGGTAATTTTCCCGTTCGCTCTTTATAAACGAAACCGGAAGCGCTAGATTTTGCTGAGTGGAGTTGGTAACATACGCGTTCATATGAATCCCGTACATATAAATACACCTCTGAGAAAATAGAGAGAACAGGGAGCAAACGAGTCGGTGACTCGCGCACGTGGCGGGAAAAGCAACGAGTCTTAGTCAGTGGTTCTCAAACCAAAATAAACACACAAATTCAAAACAAATGACGAGCGATTCGATTCCAAAAGAAAAAAGGAACCAAAACAACGAATCAAAAAATCAAAATGGCGGTGCACAAACCTTCGAGTTGTCCTTGAAAGCATTCCGCCATAAATTGCAACAGTGTCGTCGACATTTTTGGCCTTTTTCAAGAAACTTTATCATACAAAAATATATATAGGCATATAAAAACACTGGCACGTGGTGAATTATCGAAGAACTTGGCAGTGTGACATTTTCACTTTGTGTTTCCTTCGCTCAGATCGACTTTCGAGGGGAAAAAAAATCAAAAACCATCAAAAAAACCATAAAAACCCCCATAATTCGTAAAAATGAGAATAAAAATGAAAAAAAAATCACAAAATTCGTTGTTTTCAGCGAAAAGCAAAAACCCACTCCTCCATATCGACCCCTCCGAGTCGCCCCGTCTCGGAATCGTGTTCATCCCCCGAAAAACATAATTTCTGGTAGATTTGGCATTGTCGTCATGAAAAATGGATCGTAAAATGAGGCTCGTTGAAAAATTGACCCAGATCACAACAAAGGGGGTAGTTGATCGAGCAACTGGTTCTGGTATCAAGAAAATCGTTGAAATTTCCACTCAGATTTCAAAATGTAGGGCAACGAGGGTCAGAGAAAGAGACAAGGATGAATTTTGACAATTTGACCTTTATTTATGTTTTCGTGTTTACGGGACGGGGAGAATAAGCGAGAACGCGAGCAGCAGGGTGACTGGCAGTTGCGTGTCATGCGCAAAACTTCAACCCCTCGATACGAAACCTCAATTCCTCCCTCTCCTCTCGCACTCTTTTCGCGAATATTGCGCGCGCGCGCGCATTCGACTCGACATCGAAGCCCGGCTGAACTAGCGCATGGGCAAATATTTGAGGGTGGGGAGGAATGACGTCCGAAAGGGGTGCAAGGAGGAGGAGGAGGAGGAGGGGGGGGGAGGGAACGAGTGACTTCGTAAATACGGTGTGAACGTCCGATTCGAGCGTTCCAGCTGAGAAAATAGCAACGTTTCCGAATTTGGATCATTATTTTTGCACCAACCCCTTCCCGGGTCCACGAATTTTTCATTTTCCTTTGTATTTGTCTCGGAATATCTAAAAATATGAATTTTTCAAGGTCTTCAAAAACTTATTCGAATATTTCGTTAAATCGTTTCGATTGTTAACGATTTATGAACAAAAAATGAGTGAAAAAATATACGAGTCATTAATAAACAATGAATTTTGAGAATAAATAAAATAAAATAATGGCAATAAATCGTCAATTTGGAAATAATCAGAATAAAGATACAGGAAAAATAAGATTATTTCAAATTCTTGATAACGCGACGATGTTTTTTTTTTTTTTTTTTTTCTTCGTATCAAAGTCAGGACCTACGACAATGTACCCGCGAACGATTGAGTGCACACGTATCTTTCTTTCAATTTGCGAAGAATCGTCAAGAACACATATACATATAAATATAGAAACATCTGTGTACATATATAAATATATATATTGTACGTATAATCGTAGTAGGGGAGTGAATGACCCGTTGCCCGGAGACCCGAGTGTTGGATGTCATGAGTAGCCAGCAGAGCAGATCAGCAGAAGAAAGAGAAAGAGAGAGAAAGAGAGAGAGAGAGAGGAGAGAAAGAGTACACACGTGTGTTGGCTTTTCTTAACAAGCCATGTGGGACGTACGAGAAGTACGTAGAATTGCTGAGCAAAAATTATTATTTTCTTGAGAATTGTTACTGCAATATAAACTTGAAATAAGAGTTTAAATTAATTAACTTAAGTTTGAGTGCAACTCAGTTTGAGTGCAACTCAGTTTGAGTGCAACTCGCTTTGAGTGCAAATCGATTTGAGTGCAACTCACTTTGAAACTCAAAGAAGATATAGAGTTTTTTTAGTTGATTCGAGTGAAAATGCCTAAAAAATGAAGTGTCACTCGGATTTTGAGTGCGTAGAGTTTGAGTGATTTTGAGTGCACTGAGTTTGCCATAAGTTCATGAACGAATTCAATTGAGAACGATTGAAAAGTTAATTGAATTACTCGTGCTTTGAAAATGAGTTTTTGAGTGCCATGAGTTTGAGTGATTTTGAGTGCGTCGAGTTCCTGAGTGTCATGAATTTCCGCGTGAATTTGGAGAATAACAACCAAAAGTTATATTTTGGTCACTAGGGCTTTGAGTGTCGTGAGTGTTTGAGTGTTTTTGAGTGCAATAAGTTTCGCAAAATTTTTGAAGGTCTACAGGGAATTGCATGACGTCGAATTCGAGTTCTACCAGTTTTTGAGTGTCGTGAGTGTTTGAGTGTTTTTGAGTGCAATGAGTTTCGCAAAGTTTTTCATGGTCTCCAGTTCCACAGGGAATTGCATGACGTCAAATACAAGTTCTACCAGTTTTTGAGTGCCTTTGAGTGGCTCCAGTTTGAGTGCAACGAGTTTCCCTGTGATTATGAATGAACAAAGTCTGCAAATGAGATGAATTGTTTAATAAATGAGATCTTAGGATTTCTGAGTGCTTTTGAGTGCCCAGAAAACAATCAGTTGCCTGCCAACCGTTCTCCATTGTTTCTTACGACCTTCAAACTGTATTTAATCGTCAAACCAGGATTGTCGTACCTTCAAATATTTCCCCAACGTTATATACACCTCGTTCTATTAAATCGTGGCAAGGGAGTCGAGAGGAAAAAGGGAATGAGGGTTTTTAGTCGGGGAACGTCTAGACGAGTCTCCCCGAGAGTATTGCACCCTCTCGCTACGATTTAGGCGGATTGGCCCCTTCGAGCAAGGTTGAACAACCGGCCAAAGTCCTTCTCCTTTCGCCAAAGTACTCAGACCCCCTTAATCCTGGCTCTTTGACCCCCTCCTGGTCCGGACGACCTTTTTTTTTTACTCGGGACCATTCGCGAAACTAAAAAAACCCTTAAAAGTCGTGGAATTGTCCAGACAAAAAAAAAATACCTTTTCTTTCATTCAAAACCTAATTTTATTATAATTAAATAATTTGGCGCTTGGAATATCATCCCGAAAAGTGCTCATTCGTGTCCGAGGAAACGGACACTTCAAGGTGCTGCCCTCTGGACCATTATAGCGCGATTCTATTTCCGGAAAGACGTCAAACATCGAGAAAACCCTCTCTGCCTATATATGCACATATTTATATATCTATATATCTATATATACTTCTCCCCTTTAAATCTCGTGACGACTTAACAAGAGTGATTCGGGGAGAGGGGGTTTCGGGTTTCACAAGGCAATCGGAAGTCTACGCATAAAAGGTATTCCCTAAAGGTGCCATTTTACCCCACCTTACGATCACCTATTTTATCGCAATGTTGAGAAAAAATATTGCAATATACTTTCCAAGCCTTTTATAAAATCGTACTAAAAAAAAAAATCGATCAAAAAACTAACAAAGTGTCTACGATTCAAATTTTTGTTAAAATCCCATTATTGTTGTTATTATTATTATTTATAAATGTAAAAACAAAATAACTCAAACAGCAATTATTTTTCAATGATTCACCATTCAAGTTCGAATGACAAGAGAAATAGGAGTAAAAATAAAATAAATAAACAAAGAAAAGTGACGAAAATTGGTGTTCCTTTGTCCCGGGTATAGAAAAGCGGATCGATTCAACGGGATTTCGCGTTACAGAGTCCAGAGACTAGAGAGAAAGAGAGAGAGAGAGAGAGAGAGAAAAGTGGGGATAGAGAGGTTAGGTCGCCCTCTTGGATGTGTTTTTTTTTGTCGGTTGAAGCAGCGCGTGTTACGCTCCTGGAGGGAAGGGGATCGTAGAGATTGGTTGGTGGGGGAGGTGGTAATTCGACGTCGTCTCGGTTGGTCGTGGCGAGGTCAGCTGTGCGCGAGAAAAAGCCCTCTCGGGTAGAGAGAAAGACGCGAGGCACATTCGTACACACATGCACATCAGCTGGGCATCGAGCATCGAGCCTCTGGCCAAAATGGCGGCTGGGAAACAGCTGATCGAGCGAGAGAGAAGAACCCGAAGAACCTACGATGGTGGGGGGCGTGGAGGGGGCGAGCGGAGAGCGCGCATGCGCTCTGCACTCGCCGAGCTCGCAGAAAGACGCTGACCGTCGGCAGACCCTCAGGCGCGCTTCCTGCTATTTACGGACTCGACGAGATTTCCGTCCGCACACTTTTAGACTCTCGTACGTTTTACCAATGTTTGGATACTCGGCAACGTCCTTGTACATGTTTATATATATTTTGACAATATATATACGTATTTTTTCGTGTATATATAGATTAGAGACGAATTTAAATGGAACTGAGACTGGAAACCTATTTCGAAACTTTTTTCAACGATCCTATGCTTCACGAGCCCTTGGTTTATCGGAGAATTTAAATTCAAGTTTGGCCATATTTATTTACAGTTTTTTTAGCTCTGTTGACAGTTTTTTTTGACGTTTGGTTCAAGAGGTTTCTTTCTTCAAAAATACGGTGGGATTTTGATCTTTTTTTTTTGCCTTTTTTGGGGTCATGTGCACTTTGCTCATTCGGAGATTTCGACCAGTAAATGCTTTTCTTTGTCTATCTCGGTCTCTCTCTCTCTCTCTCTCTCTCTCTCTCTCTACGTCTTTGGCTCGTGCAAGAGATCGATCCGTACACGTGTACTTGAGAAAATCTCCGACACGTGGCTTACAACCTTTTGAGATTAAAAACGCAACGATCCTTCAGCACAAAAAAGGTCACTGCTAATTGTTTCACTATTCAAATTTGACACTACTTTTTGCTCGTTTCGAGTTCATTCTTTCATTCGAATTTTCAATGTTCTGTCATTTTTTCAAATATTCACCTATATCGATAAATAAAAAACCATTTTCTTCGTTTTTTTATAAACTTTTCGAAAATCTCGTTCAAAAATTTTGATTTTCGTTCCTAATGTACCAAAATCCCTAAAAAGTGACTAAAAAACTGTTTTTTTGACATTTTCTTATCAAAAATTTTCTCTCGAACACATTTTTTCAATGATTTCAATATTTTTTTATAAAACTACGATAATATTCAATACAATATTTTTTTTCAACATACAATTCACATTTTCTGATAAAATATTCACCCTATAGAGTAAAAAAAAAAGAAAAAAAGAAAATTGCTGAGAAAGAATTCAACTGAATAAATCGCACCCTTTTCAGAGTGGAAAATCGTTAATATCCGGAATTTTCTATCGTATTAAATCATGTCGTGACTTCCCCCAGTCAGAACTGCACGCTCAAATGTACGGTTAGTTTACTTCGTCAGACACTTTCACCCGCAACTCGTAATTGCCTCGGGATATTTTAATATACATATATATTTATTTATTGTGAGGCAAGAGAAGCCTTATGTTGGAATAGTCTTTAGATTACAGCGAAAAGTTGCAACCACAACTGTGTCCTTTCACTCAAAGGGGGAAATATAGAAAAATTATTCGCCTTCTGAATAAATTGTAATACGAAATTATTATTCCTTGGAATTCTGAGTCTGAATAAAAAAAAATAAAAAAAATAATTCAATTTAATTCAATTTTCCAATTGAATTAAAATAAAAAATAGAATGTTTAAATTGCAATTGTCTTTTTTTTTTATTATCGTCTTCGAAAAAATGATAAATATTCAAAAATATTTTAGAAAAAAATGAAATCTGATTAATTCGTATTCGAAACTTTCTTATTCGATTACGAAACATTTAATCGAGTGATAAATTATTAAAAACATCGATAATAATGTAAATTTTTTTTTTTCAAACGTCATAAAAATTCAAATGAATTATCACCAATGAATTTATTCGAAATTTCATTATAATTCAACGACAAATAAATCGTTAAAAAACATGCCTAATTAATAAACAAAACAGAAGTGGAACGAATTGAAAAATTCTTTTATACTAAAGAGTGGGGCAAGTTTGAGCGACGAAACTGGTGAAAGTCGATCGAACCGAAAGAACTTGAGCTCGAAAGGAAAACTTGTGCAATCGTCGTGCACAATCTGATCTCTCTCAAGGGAAAAATCAATGAAATTCATTTCCCAACAATTTTTATGATTATTTTTGAGAACTGATTTCTTTTTTTTTTCCAAATGAATAAAAAAATGGGCAAATATGGAAAATTTCGAGAGGAATTTTCGAATGAATTCGTGAAAACGAAAAACGTGTCAATTTCAATTAATTTTTTTTGCAAAATGACAGAATTTTTAATCACAAAATTAGGATTTTGGAAAAAATATCGAAAATTTAAAAAAAATCTATTTTTTTTACCTTCTTGAGGGTCGTCCGTCATTACACAAATTATTCCAAAGTAACGATCAGATTTGAAGGGAACTTGGTCACTGCTAAATGCAAACTGACTTGAAATTTGATGAAAAATTGAAAATGCAAAAATTTTCCCTACTCCTTTGCCTTCCTCCCTATTTTCAATGCTTTATTTCCATTGGTTGACGGAGGGTCAAGAATGGTTAAGTTTTCGTTAGTTCAATGGTCAAAATTTTTCGCAGGTAAAGAGGAAGCCAATGGACACTTAGTTTCGAGGATTAACGTTAATGGACTTAATCCGCAATGAAACATCTGTTCAAGAATCGTTGACTCGTTATATTAAAATCTTAATAAAATTTAAAAATAGTTTTTAAAACTGAAAAATGGTTCAATAAATTCAAAAATAGTTCAAAATAATCAAGAATAGTTCAAATAATTCAGAAATAGTTCAAAAAATTGAAAAATAGTTTTAAAAACTCAAAAAGTGTTCTAAAAACTCGAAAATAGTTCTGAAAATTGAAAAATAGTTTAAAAAAATGAAAAATAGTTTAAAAAATTTAAAAAAAGTCTTAAAAAATCAAAAATAGTTGAAAAAATTGAAAAATAGTTCGAAAAAATGACGAAATTTCGACTTTTCATTAATCGATCATTTTTCAATTATTCAAATGGACTTTTAATCGCATATGTGGAACAAAAAATCGATTAAGAAATCGCTGATTTCTACTTCGTGATTAATTTCAACGCCATTTACGTTCTGACACTTCCGCATGCGTTTTAAAACGTATATTTATATATATATATCGATACATTTGTACTTTTTATATCGATATAGAAGGGGACCTCGGTTAGAATATCGTTACGCAATGGAAATATCTGCATCTACAGCGTGACACGTGTCGAAGCGTGGTCGTGAGTCTTTTATATCGATATATATAATGCTTTTATTGTGTTTAACGTCCGGCAATGGGTAAAGGCTACAATTAAGTATTACGTTTGCTCGTTGAATCTTCATTGAAATATACATATATTTTTTTTTTTTTTAGTACGTAATCGTACGAAGAAAATATTCGATTTATAAACGAAAAAATTAATTAATTTATAAAAAAAACGTTAAATAGACAATTTTAATGGAAAAATTTAATATTAACACGAAAATCGACGTTTTTTTAAGATAAAAATTGAAGAATTTGTGAAAAAATTATAAATGAACTTTTTTTCAAATTAAAACATCGATTAATTAAAGAATAAATTTGATAGAAAAATTGAATAATTACAAAAAGTGCCAAATCTACGATTTTTTAGAACGAAAAAATCGAAAAATTAATTTGACAGATTTACAAAAAAGTTTCGTGAAATCCTGATGATAATTTTCGTCATAAAATGTTGGATCAACATTTTTATGATGGAAAATTAACATTTTCTTTATCAGAAAAGTAATCAATTGAATTGACGATGAATAAACATTTTTTAAATTGATTTTTCGGTCGAACGAGTTTTCTACCTCGTTTGCTATTGATTCGAAACTTTTTTTTTACTAACTCGAATGAACACTTTATTCCTGTTACGTTTATATCTATATGAAAGATTGAGAGATGAGAAAAAAATACGTCTTTGACGTCCTCGACCGATCGGGTGTCCTACTTTACCGGAAATACCCCGCACGGGCCAAATCAGAATTTTAACAAACTGGGTCAACCCTCCAGCAAGGGAAGTTTTCTCTCATATGTTGGAAAATTATATTTTTCAATTTATTTCCTCATTTTTTTTTCATATTTTCGATTTTCACCAATTTTGGATTTCTGGACATTAAATTAGAATCAAATTTTCGAATTTTCATTTTGTTGTCATTTTTTTGAAGTTTTGACGAATTTTATTTTATTTTTCGATTTTTTGGATTTTTGGACGAAAAAAAAAACAACAGGAGAAATAAATTAATTAAATTTTTTTTATTTCATTTTTCACTACAAATTACATTAATTCAAAAAAATAAAAAAATAAAATAGAAGAAAATATTTTTTATTCAATCTTCGAAAACCGTTAAATCAGTCACGGGGACGATTGATCGTGACAAATTGATGTTTTGGTGCGTGTTTGTTGTTTTCCGGATATCTTTGGTCGTCGTGGTCGCGAGTGTCCCTCTTCGTATCGTCATATTTTTTTATTCTTTTATTTTTTCATTTTTTCGTCGTACTGTCAGTCCGAGATTTCGTCAGCCTCAAAAGTTTCGAGAATCATCAGAAAATCGACGCTACAATCGTAGAGAAAATCATATTTCAGGTATTTTTTTTTCAAATTCCAACTACGATCTTGGATTTCAAAGTGAAAATTTTTCAAAAAATTCAAATATTCTCTCGTTTCTTTTGTTCTTTGACAATTTAACTGGAAGTATTCCTCGATTATCTTTTAATTCATTTATTTACTTTATTATTATTATTATTATTATTATTATTATTATTATTATTATTTAAAAAGTTGTTATAATTTGAGAAAAAAACTATAAAAATACGAGCACGAATATCTTATCAAGACTCAAATCACGTGTAAGTAATTTTTATCGCGTCATTTTATCTATATTTATATTTATTTAGCTCTCTTTCTGTTGATTTTTTTTTTTTTCGATTTTTTTTTTTTAATTCTTTTTTTGCTCTTACTCTTGGTCTCCTAAACTAGATTTACAAGGGATACAGAGAAATAGGGACAAGAGGAAGTCAGCAAATGCTTGAAAGATGGTAAAGTAAGAGAGAGGGAGAGAGAGAGAGAGAGAGAAAGAAAGAGAGAGACAGAGACAGAGAGAGAGAGAGAAAGAGAGAGAGAAAGAGACAGAGAGAAAGAGAGAGAGAAAGAAAGACAGAGAGAGAGAAAGAGAGAGAGACAGAGAGAGAGAGAGAGAGAGAGAGAGAGAGAGAATAAAGGGGAAGTGTTTTGAAAGGGGTAATGAGGACGTTGGGTGGGAGACTAGTTCGTATTGGTGTAATGGTGGGGTTCTTTGCGAATCTAGGTTACCTGCATATTATGCAACCAATACATACGTACTGTGGAAAAAGAGAGGGAGCTAGAGAGAGAGAGAGAGAGAGAGAGAGAGAGAGAGAGAGAGAGAGAGAAAAGATTGTACGAGTTGAAACATATGGATGTATATTTCTTGCCCAACGACAGCCACAAAAGACGTACATATGTTACATGACAACGACACTAAACCCTAAGCAGTATAAAAAATCCATATTATCGATGAATTTTTCAGTTCAAACGTCAATTGCTCGAAACTCTTATGGATTTTCAATATTTTCATTATTAATTCAATTTTTACATAAATATACTTAAAATTATAAAAAAAAAACTAAAATTATACTATTTTCAAATGAATTCTTGGTTTATTCAGTAAAACGTATGAATTGGAATAATTAATTATAATAAAATTGATTAAATAAAATTTAAATGAAATTGTAATATTTATAAAAATTTATAGAAACTAAAAAATAGTAAATCTATTTAATAAAAAACTTTAATTGAATTTTTATAAAATGTAAACAAACGTGGAGAAGAAGTTGAACGAGTTTTTGGCGATAAACGATAAAGTATCGACGAAGGGGGAAGGGGGGAGGGAAAAACGAAAGAAAGAGAGAGAGAGAAAGAGAAAGAGCGACAGTAAACAAAATTTTCGCTCACTAGTCGGCCGGTTGCCGTAGGTCCTGTGCGAAATAAAAATTCGTCAGAGTTCGTTCGATGTGCGAATAAAAACCAACGTGATGTAATCCTCCAACAGCTGTCGAATATTGCGTATTTTTTTTCTTCGTTAAAAAGAGTGAAAAAAAAAAACGGAAAAAAGAAACAACACGATCGAAAGAAATATTTACAAAACCCACGACTCCGCGTGAGTATTTTCATAATATTTTACAAACCCTAAACGTTGCCATTCATTTTAATTCGAAAATTTCTATTAAATTCTCATTTTTATTGTATTTTTACGATTTTTGAAATTTTTTATAAAGTCAATTTTTATTTTATTCAATTTCTAGTAATTTTGCACGATAATTATAATTAAAAATAATTTTTTAACGATTTGTAGTTTTTTTTAATTAATTGAGTTTAATTTAATTTAATTTGGTTAATTTTTGGAATTTTTAACTCAATTTTTAATTCAATTTTAATATAAAATCAATTTTTTATATTTTTTTATTGATTTAAATTTAATTTAATTTTTAATTATTCATTTTTAATCTAATTTTCAATGTAATTTTTCAATAAAGCGAAATAAATAGCCGATTTATTTTAATTAATTAATTAATCATAAAAAATTGATTATCAATAAACGGAAGGTCATTAAAAGATAAAAGATTACGAAGATTCGGTTGATGTGCAATGAGAGAATAATTGGAGGATTAATATGGTATAGAGCAAGGAGAACAGCGTAGGCGCAATCCCACCTTGGTTAAAAGTTGCAAAGGCTCATGCCAATTGGCCTGTGAGCGTCCTCGCTACGTGCCCGTAACGTGCAACTCGCTCCGACGAGTTTTCGCCTCGGTTCTTCTCTCTGTACGAAGATAACACAATGCTACAAAATTCTCGGCGAAAAGTACGTGCTGGCAGTTTAAATTCGTTGAATTTTATCGAAAAATCAGGATTCGGGAAAAAATCGTAATTTTACCAAGAAAAATGTTCGTTTTCGTTGAAAAAACTTACTTTGTTTCATTTTTTCAATTTTCCGATGATTTTTCTTCCATTTTCGAGACTTTTTGTCGTCGAAACGTTCATTTTCGATTTTTTTGTTGTTTAGTCAAAATTTCGCGATGTTTACGACATCTTGGAAAATCGAACGAAAAGCACGGACGCTTTTTTGTTTTGGTTCGTTCCAGCACGAATTGAGGAGAAAAAAAAACAAAACAGAAAACATTTCGGTTCGTCGTCTTTGTTCGAAACGTGTAACAAAAAAAATGACTTTTTTTGTCGTCTTATTTCGATTAGTTTGAAATGTCGAAAGATTTTCGCTGTTTTTTCTTCGAATTAGTCGTAATTTTGTCAAACTTACGGTTGATAATAACTGTCAAGGTCAAAAAATGGCTGCGAAATCGAAAACGATTGCGAAAGCTCGATTCACTTCGCCTTTTTCGTATTTCCAAACGAAGTTCTGCCAGTTTGATAATTCACGGTGAATGTCAAGGTCAAAAAAAAAGTGTGGAGATTGACAGAAACATCGAAGTTCGAAAATGTCAGCCATTGTTGTTTTTTCTTCTTTCAAACGATAAGAAAAGTGAACTTGGACCGTTGATTTAGTAGAAACGACGAAGTATCCTCGAGGAAAATGTCTTGGTTGACGATTTTGTCCAGATTGTCAAGAACTTTTGGTTCGATTGATAAAAATAATTGAAAATTGATGAAAAAACAACGAGTTTCCTGTCTTATCTTCGAAGAAGTAACTCGATCGAGTAATCAGTCATTTTCATTAAAGTTCAAGGTCAAAAAACATCTGGGGTTCGATAAAAATATAAAAATTCAAAAGTGTCAGCCATTGCAACGATCTTCGAATTTTGAACCGAGCAAAAGTGTGTGTTTTTTTTAAAATAATGAGACAAGAGAAAAAAATCGTCTAGCGATTTTTTCACGATTTTCTACACATTTTCAATGAAACAATGAATAATTTGAAATCGATTAATAAAAAGAGACCTTTAAAATCTTACCGAGTTTCGTGTTTAACGAGCAGACGCAATGAGAACGATCCAACGAGCCTGGGAGCCTCGTTCCCTTAGGGTCAAATGATTCTTTCAGGCTCCATGTCACGTCTAACCTTTCCCAACGCTGCTCGCTCTCTTTGTCCCTATCAGTTCGATGCTTGGGTTTCTCTCGTTGGTCCGCGGACGAGAGAGAGAGAGAGAAAGACACAGAGGCGCGCACACACACAGCTGTTTATTGCAAAATCATCGAAAAAAGTAAGATTGCGACGAATTATTTGGCTCTAAACAGTCCGAAACAGCCATTTGTTCGATCACTTAATTATCGCCTTTGGCAAACGTCTCGAACGCGACAGTCAACGAACATGACAATAACAACAACTAAATAGATAACGAAACAAAGAACAAACACGAAAAACTCGACGACCGAAGAAAGAAAAGGATTAATCGAATTTTACGAGCAAACACACTCCCCAAACGCTCCCAACAACCGTACAGACCGAAGGTCTGTTGCCAACTGATCCGGGTATGACAGCTACGACCAGCCTAACCATTCCTGCCACTCCCTTCGCCCCAAAATCCCCTAGAAACACATGGACATTCACTCGAGCTTCTCACACTCTCAATTCCCATATTTTGACGTTTATTTTTGCAAAGCTCCGGACAAATGGCTGTCAAAATAATTAATAATTCGATTCTAATGATTGTTTTCTTCATTTTGACGTTAAACGTCATTTTTTTGGGATTTTCGTTGACGAGAATTTGGCGGTTATGTCACGCCCATCCCTCGGAATATTGAGTTCGCAGATTTCGTGATTACTTTTTTTATCATGAGTTTTCGGAATTTTTAGGCAGTAAATAATGATCTGGAAGTCCTTGGAAAAGTAGAGGCGCATTTATTCATGCTTGACGATCGAATTTACCATTTTTATTGACCATTTAATTGAAGATTTTTTTGCAATCGGCCATAGTGACTTTTCCCTGGGGTTGTCAGCTGTGTCGATCATATGGTGGAGTCAGCTGTGTTTTTCTCGTGCTGCAAAAATACTAGCAGGGCCGTGCCAATGGAACGGAGGGCCCCCGATCGAAATTTTTTTTTTCGTATTTCCTTTTATTACTTTTTTGCGTTTTTGACACATACGGAAATATTATTAAAATAGAAAAAATGAAAATAAGAAATAAAATTGAAAATAAAATCCAAAAAATGTCACTGGGGCGAAAAAAAATCGTGAAAAATCATTTTTCCTCGAAAAAAATTCGTTTTTCGTGTAACTTTATTTACAAATATGAATTATTCGTTACAAGACAATGTGTTTGAAGGAAATGGTGCAAAATCGGAGAAAAAAAAATCAAACTTGAGAAAACGTCGTGACAGATGGAATTTTCGTAAACGGACGTTAAACTATTTTTGGTTTTTGGTTTTTTTTTTTTATTCGTTTTTCGGGACCAAAATCCTCGATGGCAACCATTTTTTTTTTTTATACTCTCGTTTTAGGAGATTCATCATTTTTTGCCTGATTTTTTTATTCCGCCCGTCACCAACGGCCCCTTCTGTCCAGCCTTTTTCTGCGCCTCGGCCAACGCTTTTTGAGTCTCTTTTTGCTTTTGCTTGAACGCCATGTCATCCTCGTCCAAATCTTTGGCGTCCTTCTTCGGCGCCTTCAATGGTTTTTTTTTGCCACCTTCACGGCCTGACATTCTAGAAAAAGAAAAAAAAAGCCAAAGGGTTTCAAAAACGGTGTCAAAATTCTCAAAACGTCAAAATTTTTGGGTTTTTTTAAATTTTATAATATTTCAAGGTCAATCGGTTATAATGAAACTAAGAAAAAAAAAAAGTTTTCACCGCAGACTCGAAGATTCGTCAGAAAAGACGATTTGTAATTAGAAAAAAAAGGATTTCGTTTTTTTTTCGATTTTTATTTGAGGATGAAACTCTAGGGTAGAAAAAAATTAGAAAATTCTTGAGAAATCGAAAAAGGATGAGAGAGTTTGGGGAAAAAGTTTGTAATTTTGAGGTTATGAATTAAGAAATACGAGGGAGAAAGTAATTCGATGATTTTGCGAATTTATTCAACCTCCAATCGACGTGAATTGTAGGTTTTTTCAAAAATCCACAAATAAAACTTCTAAAACAGTCTGGAAAGCGGATTTTATCGAAAATAACAATAAAATGGATGCGGAAAAATTGGCATGTGATTTGGTGAGAGGTTAGACGCTGGTTTTGTCGTTCGCGGAAGCTTCACAACGAAAAAAACACTCGAGACGTGATAAAAAAAAACTTTATAAATGACAATTTAACTTACTCGATGGAGTTGGATAAAACGTCGCAGAAAAAAACGGCCCGGAATCTTAGAAACCGTTGAAAAAACGTTCCTCGTGTTCGTTGAAGGTTTCGAGCGAAAAAAAATTCGATAGTTCTGAAAGCGAGGACGAAACGTAAACGCAACTAAACGTTTGAAGTTCCAAGTGGCGCCATCTCTGAGCGTTTCGAAAAGTTTCATAGAACTAAATATTCATGAACGTGAGGAATGTGGGAAACAATAAAAATTTCAAAACAAAAGGAACGCGTAATGAAAACTGATATTTTTTATTATTAAACTTTTATTAAACTTTGTAAAAAAAGGTGCGTATCACATTTTCGTTGGTTTTGAACCAACACGAGCAGGTGTTTGTTTTTGACTGATTTTTCACAGTCTTAAATACTTTTTTTAAACTCATTCGTTCCCTTGTTCCATTCATACCAATAACAAAAGTTCGGACGCGAACCCATTCATCCACTTAATTTTACGCTTAAATCTATCGCCGGAGAAGTCGTCGTACAATCAGCCCCTGTTTCCTTAAAATAAATCTAAGGAAATTCGTTCACTTAATTTTGCGCTTAAATCTATCGCCAGAAAAGTCGTCGTACAATCAGATCCTTGTTTCCTTAAAACTAATTTTCGAGTGCTTCCAAGTACTGTTCAATCTCGCGCATCGTCGGAAGAAAACTAGCAAAATATTTCAATTCCATGCTGGAGAGAATAGATTTGACAGCCTGTTCCTTGTCCGCCGGTGTGATGAGGGTGTCGAGCATCATGATATTTTTTTGACGCATGGTGGCAATGTCCTGGACGACGAGGCAAATCATTTTGGCGTCGAGTGGTGCTCCGATGAGGATGCGAATGATGATGGGTATCCTGGAAATTTTCCAGAACCTTTTCTTCCTTTCTCCGATCAAGGAAATGACGGTTTGTTGGAATCTAACCCCGAAGGGAACATTTTTTGATGACGTTCTGACAAAGTTCACCGGCTTAAAACCTCCTGGGCATCTCTCAAAACTTGTCACTTGCGCCAACAACGATTTGTACAGTTCCAAACAGTCTCCCGCTTTTGCTATTCTTTTTCCAATGCATCCCGTCAGGATGTTCAGCGATATGTCGTTCGCTTGTCCAATGTCAACCTCGTCATACACCGAGGGATTTATTTCTGGTTCGTCTCCGCGCTGCCCTTCTATCGTCATGTTTTCTTGTCCCGGAACCACCGTCAAGACCAAATCCTTTTTCGCTTCGTACGCCTGTTCTATTAATTCCCGCAACGTTCTGTTGTAATATCTGTTGACGATTGACAGCAGGACCAGAACCGTCAAAGCTATCCACGACCAAGGTGTCATTTCTGGATTAAAGATCTTTGAGAAAATAGATATTGCCAGAGATATTGTTAATATTATCTGGACAAATTCTCCCTTCAGGCATCTTCCTTTCAGCAAGTTTTTCAAACTTTCCCTGATACTGGGTGCCCATTCTCGGAGGTGAGTTCTTTTAGGTATGGTTGTGCGGTTAGTTGCCATAATTAAATTTTTTCAAAGACTATTTAGTATTAATTGAATTAATTCAATTAGTTTTTTTTTTTTAAGTTTATAATGTTTTTTAGTATCTTTTAAATTGTTTAATGTGTTAATTAAATTAAGTATTAAAGTCGTGAATTGAGGTTATGTTTTTGCGAATTATTCACTCAGCGATCTTTTACCCAAGCTTTTAAAATTATTTTAAAGATGAAGCGGAAATTGTGCAGTTGAGATTTTTAGGTTTCGTGATTTTTGACAGCTCGTGTTTGACAGTTTATCGAGAAACGCCGGACACGGTGACAATGAGTTATCCACGTACGTGCAACCTTGCGAAAGTTCGAATAATCTCGTTTACGTACCGGTCGCCAACCGGCACGAGGTTCGGAAGATAAGTGTGTGACACGTTTTAATACTTCGGTGTTTTTAATTCGCGATTTTAAAGACGTCGGGATCGACTATTTTTACTGCAGCGAATTCGAAGTTATTGATTTTGATGGGAGAAAATTTTAGTATGTTTTTGTTATTTTAATTGTTGGAAAAAAAGTTTTTTAGGTTAATGTTCGATGTTTTGACACACTCACGCCTCGATCTCAATTCTCTCTGGCTCTTATTCTCTACGTTTCTATTGTTTTCTTTTTATCGATGGCGCTGCCATTTTTCACCTGTTGCGACGAAGTAGGCTTTCTATTGGCTAATTAGTTTTTGTCCAAACTACATCCCCCCCCCC
>JACEOJ010000131.1:103149-297215 GCA_013761285.1 Campoletis sonorensis
TCTTATTTTACTTTCTGGATTTTTTTTTTTTTGAATCTCTACATGGTCTTCATTTTTGCAATGATTTTGAGATTGTTTTATTGTTGTTAAGTCTTGATTTTTTGCAAAGCTTTTCTGACCATAGAGAAATTTTTCTGATGATTTTAATCCACCGGGTCAATTTGACCCGAAGTTTACTTCACTGGTCTGTCTTCAGGAACCATTCGCTCAGTTTTTACTGAAAAAAATCAGGAGTGCATTTTGAACATTCCCCAACATTTGTGCATCGTAAAAATTCATAAAATATCAAATGAAATTGTATAAAAAAATTGCCAAAAAAAAAAGACATTTTATCGAACAAGGAACTTGTTTCTGGAGCAGGGATTATTGAGCCAAAAAAAAAATTCGGGGTCAAAATGACCCAGTGTGTCAAAGACCAACTAATAGTGATAAAAAAAACAAACGACAGTAATTATTAGATCGCTTTATTTCATTGTTTCAAATAGCCATTAGTTTGAATGAGAAAAAAATGCTTGTACGTAATATTTTAGTGAATTTTGAGTGCACACACCGAAGGGGGAGTCTGTAGATGGGAAAATCTCACGTATATGGGGTTAGCTCGGTTGTACGAGGACAAGGGGCGTTTCACTCGTATCCGCAACGCGGATCATCCCCATGACAACCGTCCTCGTTTGGTATACATGTATTTAAATATATATATGTCTACATATATGTACGTTATATATACATATATATATATAAGTTTCGTATATAGAATCCCTGATGAACCGACTTGCGGCCTCTCCGGGCGGAAATGCCTCGCCATCGTCCCTTCCTCAGTCACGACCCTCTACCCCTCGATTCCGAAGGGATGAATCCAATTCGCGATCGATTCGACACGAGTTCTCCCACTTAATTTATATTTTAAACAAATCCACGCTCCATTTATATTTTTTTGGTATTTTTTTTCAAAAAGTACATGAGATTTTGAGTCGATTACACTTGGGACCATAATTTTAGTGGAAAAATTGAGGTGCGTAGGGCTGGAAATAGAAAAATGGTAACTTTGGAGGTACTATTTTTTTCTCAAATTTATGGTTTCACTAAAATCACTGTAACTTGGCTTCTTTTTGGGCTACAGACTTCAGCTTGATCTCATTCGATTCGTATTTCTTTAAGCTTTATTTTGATCCTTGGTTCGTTGAAATTCCTTGGTTTTTGAATTTTCTACAGTCTTTCAAAGTCAGCCATCCGTCGATGGCGACATTTATTTATTCTAAAACAGTGAACCATCGTAAAAATTCGGATTCTCGTCATTGGGGAACGAGTTTGAAGAGCATTTCCGTCCGCGGAGAGGCAACTCATCCGCGCAAATGTATCGCAAATTGTCGCGGGTAACCGTGCAAAGTGCTTTAATGCATAAGGCGTGATATTCTCATATTGCGAGAGAAGGAAAACTCGAAGCCTCGACGTTTCAACACATGTACGTGCACATTGAAACCTTCGAGTGCGAAGAAGCCATACAGCCTCTTAACCAGCATCGGAATTACGAAGGGAGAAGTGCTATTTCGTCATTTTACATTCCTCGACGTTGAAAGGGCGTAAGTAAAGGATTCGGTAAAAAAAATCGTAGAAAAGTGTCATTTTTTTGGTACGAGGAGTCAAAAGAGCGAATTTACAGCGTGCCATTTATTTGGGAATTAATTTTACACCCATTTCGACTCGAAATTTGATTTAAAAAAATTTAATTCAACGAAAAAAACGTCATTTTTGAATTTTTTACTTTTTTACCACTTTTTACTTACGCCCTTTTGATTCTTCCTATTGTTTATATACACAAATATATATAATGATACACGGCCGCATTATTATACGAGAGTGTGGATACAACGACACGTCATTTATCTCAACCTTAATGGTTTCCTAAACTGTCGTAGAGCGAGCATCGTCGAGATATATAATCGAGCCTGAGACCTTCGAAATCTCGGGCTCGAAGCCTCAAAATCACATCGCGAGATCGCGAGAGAGAAATAGCAACGACGATTTTACAGCCCAGACTCCATAATCCATGATGCATAGTCATCTCCAAGAATTACATAACGTTTTCCACCTGAAGCTATTTTTTTTTCGAATGGATGAAAAATATTTGGAATTAGTTTAAATGACAATAAAATGAGCAGATAAAAGTCTCAAAACGTTGAAAAATTGGTTAAAATTGATAGGAAGGTATTTGATTTTTTTTTACCCTTGAGAATCGATTTGGGCAGTTGATATTTTTCTTTGAAAATCATTTAAAATCGACCTCCATGCAATGTCAAATTATTGGGATTTTTTAAAATCATTTTCTGTTCGCAATCATCTTGTCCCTGTGATTGGAATTTTTTTGGATTTCAAAGAATTCGAAGATCAACGTTTTATTATTTTTTTATGTATTTTTGACGAGGGATTTGCAAATTGGAATTAAAAGAAAAAAAAATTTTAAGTGTTTTACATGAAAATGCCCATACAGTGATTTCGCGAATAAATTTACGTGAGAGATAAGAAAGCTGGAGAGAAAAGCCAGGAGGTAAAGTGACGAGAGGCATGTGACAACGGTGAGTGTCGCCTGTGCATGCATCCTCGAGTGCCTCGTAGAGTCCTCAGTCCCTCCTCCTCCCTCGTCAATAAATAATCACAAGGGAGAGAGTGACGAGAGCAAAAAAAAAATAGATATAAAGAGGAAAGAATTGAATTTTCATATATAGATAAATAAGTATTGGAATAAAAGCACTGCTTCGATAAATTATGACGTTCGAGAACGCGAGAGGGAAATTTTCACGTGAAGCGAGGGTTGGATAAAAGCTTGCCTCGATAAATTATCGGGGCTGGAGACAAAAAAAATTATCACTGCCACACGTTTCACTTGGAAATATGAAATCACATTTTCACGACACTAGTTTCAATTTTTTTGTGATTTTTCTCAATGCCTTATTACGAATACTGGACAAAAAAGAACATTTTACAGTAAAATCCAATATGGCGGACCTCAGCTGCAAAGTGTGATGATCTTCTGGAGTCAAATTCATAATTGCTAGTGATAAAGGTTCAAAGAAGAAGAAGGTCGGAAGGTTAAGACGCTTGGGATGTCTCTAGATTTGAATAAAAGACCCAGACGGCTTGCCATGACCTTCAATGACCTTGTTCCAAAGTTCCCAAGCCTTAGGATCAGAATCCAGGTCCCCTAAAACGTTCTCCAGTCAGCTGGACAATGAGGACTAATTATTTAATGTCATTTGATGACATTAACCATCGGTTTAGATGTCAAGGTCAAGCAGGTCAATTGAAAAGTCGTTGGGTCCTTTTTGGAGGGAGAACCAGATAAAAATAGTAGAACAAGGTGATGGAAACCGTCGGCAAATGTTCTGTGCTGGTTAGTCCGTCGGGAGCGTGGGTCGAAGTATTGGCGAGTAGAAGGCAACTCTCTGCAGGCGTCATAATGGCTCTCTGGATACGGACGAAGAGAGCTAGTTGTTCATTCTCCGACTCTATTCCTCCGGTTCTACTCTCGCGATCCCCAGTGCTGGAGCTGGACAAAATGTAGTCCTGGTTTGGAATGGGAACGGTTGGATCTCTGGCTGGGGTTGCCCTCAAATCATCGGGTGGTATGGGTGCTCCGAATGACGTTCAGCCAAGCGGAAGTAACGCGATAATGCCTAGCCGTGAAAGCCCACCACCGTGATATCGGGCCGCTTTGATGTCGAGCTTCCTTCTCCAGTCTCGTCTGGTCCATCTGACTGCATACATTGCTGAATAAAACTAACTCTTCCCGAGAATATCTTGATGTCTTTTTTGGATCCAATGAACGTTGGGACTGGAGTTTCCAAAGACTTGGACTTTAGAAAGTCGTATGTGGCTTCAGTGACAACTTATCCGTCAAATTATGTGAAAACCTGTGATCCTGAAGCTCAAGGAGGCGCTGGATCGAGATTCAGGAGCTACTGGAACGTCAATCAATGTCCAGGGGTCATCAAAAGCGTCGGATGACCTGCAGAGTGGGTAGTCCTTACTGGAACATGGTGGAAGTTGGTCATTTTGATGGCAGAAAGTTCCAACTGAACCTGGAAACCCAGAATATGATTTTTTCTTTTGGGTCAATGATGATGAGGAGCTGGTAGTGTCTTGATCATGTCGAGGTCGTTGATCGAACGTTGAAGAAATGTTTCCGCGAAGTACCAACGTTCCAGAGGGCTTGAATGATTATTCTCCCTGGAGGAGAAGCATCCGAAGTGACCCAGAATGATAGGAGCTCGTCTTGAACATGAAAAGATTACTTTTATCGACTCCCTGACTTGGTTGATCGGATTATCACAGCAGGACTTCGTTAGCCCTGCTATTGGAGTTTCTGGATGGAGGGGTAGTTGAGCACGTGTCTGAAGAGATGTTCTCACGTGTTGAGGAGGTTGAGATAAAGGTTGGAAGGCGACGGGACGGCAGGACGCGTTTGTGGCTAGTCGGAACTTCCATTTGGCCCGCGCCTCGTGATGAGTTCGCCCTTGAGCGGGGCCGTCCCTTAATCTTCCATTGATAGAACGCGCTCGGGCATCACAGGTTAATTCGCATTTGGAGCTGTAGGTCTACGTTCAATGAAACGCACACGTGAAATTAGCCTCGATATACACTCCGGTTGGTGAGTTAACACACACGAGAATCGAGAGAAGAGGGTGTTCACATACTGGAAGGATAATGAATGGCTGCGTCCGAGCTGCAATACTCCCTGGATTCTTCCATCCAGCCAGGGGTTCCATATTTCGAGTTCTAGGTTTATCTATGTCGTTTGTAAGCCGTGAGAACCGAGGCTGGATAAGGGCCAGACTGGAGCCAATTTTCTCTTCATATCTCAGCTCCTCAATGGACTTCGTTACAGCTTAATAACTTCTTTGTGACATCATCCATCAAAGTTACAGTACATGGAATCGCTAATGGACCCTTTGCCATGGGCCTGTAACCATTTTACACGCATTCAAGTCAAACTTTTAATCCTGAAAGTTCTGAGTAATCCTTAAAAACACTGTTGTTTATTATTAAGTGCAATTTAAAGACGAGCCATACAATGGCTGGATGTACCTAGCAGTTAAAATGATCCAACCTGCCGTAACATCATCGAGTCTTCTCGCCAGAGGGCATAATAAAAGGTGGCTTCTGTAGAACTGGTTATTGAATAACGAGCCCGAATGACACGAGGCGAACAACAGGTTGGTCAATTTCCTCCTAAGTGACTTTCACGGAATGATTCTAAGTTCCATGAAACCGGGTTGACCCCCAGGAATTCTACGATTGATGGTTGGCTCTCGCTTGTGCCACCGTCGTCCTCTTGTGCCCCGAACAATAAGAGTGGTGTAGTGGTGCTGCTGCTGCTGCTGCCCCCCCTCGAATTAAGAGGCCCTCGAGGAAGGACTCGAGGTCACGGACCAAATGGCAGACACATGAAGCTGCTAACGACGCGGAAGGCAGGGACATCGTACGAGGACCATGCCAGCAAAGACATACGGATATGAATGTGACGTAGCACATCGTGGTTTGCTTTGTCGGCCAATAGAATCAGCCGGAAACGCAGTCGCAATGCAGCCGCTTGCCTCTGACCTTCCAACAGGTTTGCTTGTCCTCTCATCCAACTATTATCCTCTCATTCTCCGCGTTTCACTCTGATTCCCTGCTGCTGCTGCCGCCGCCGCTGCTGCTGCTGCTTCCACTTCTATCTTCTGCCTTCACCCTCTCGCATTATTCCCCATACCCTTTTACGCCCCCCTGGTGCCCCCGCTCCGAAAACGGTAATGATTGTCATTACCAGGGGAATGATTGCAGCGCTTGGTCTCCGGCCGAGCGCCGTTTTGCTGCGCGATGCCTCTCTATTGGGGGATGGTAGCCATCTTGTAGAGTCGCCTCGCGGTCCTCGTCCCGAGCGGATTGTCACATGGCTTTCAACCTCCCTGGCCAAGTGGTTTGTCGTTGTCTTGTCTATCTCCGAAAAGTCTCAAAAGGTACCATTTACACTAGTTCGCGTATGACACCTTTCTGGATGACATCCAAGATGTCCAAGTGCTGATAGTGACGTTGAGCTTCTTGAGTGGCTGATCCGGTAACAAAATGGCAGAAGGGAGTGTTTACTTAACTAGTGCGGAAGATGGTGGTTTATGGTTGTTTCGTTTAACGGGACTGAAAATGGGTGTTGGCAAGTTACGAACGTCATATGACGCGCCCAGGACTCCCTCATCGACATCGGACGTTTCTCGAGGTAGTTTATGCGCCGATGAAATTTCTTGATCTCTTGAGTGGCAATGGTGATCTGTGGTTAAATTCACATGTGCTTCGGAGGGACCTAACGCGGCTAAAAAAAATGAAATATATATTAAATCAATGGGAACGGGAACCGCGGCCATTGCGGAGTAATTTAGCGCCTTAAGTGACGCGTTCTTCGCTTTTTGCTCGAGTAAGCTCGCGGACTATGGCAAATTCATGTTTGCAACCAGTTGGAAAGTCTTCTTCGAATATATATCCATGGCTTAGGGGCTCCCCCGAACCCCCCTCGTCCCTCTCTTACCCTCCAGGAGAGAATGCGCCAAAGAGAAATAACAATTACCGATCCGTGGCTCGAGCGTTACTGCCGCGCTCTCCTGCGGCAATATATTTTACGAGCACAGTCACACGGCACTCTTACCAGATACTACCTCGCCAATGACAGACGAAAAATAAAACAAAACTATATATATGCCTGCTGTTCTGCATGTCTTTCTCAATGTGTGTGCGCGCGCGATGCCGGCCGCGCTTTCCCGAACGCCAAGTGCAACCATCAGATTTGCAACTGCACGAAACAAATTTCTGGCTTGTTTTCGTTGATCGTCGATCCTTCAAACGCTCGTAAAGAAAAAAATAAAATAAAAAAACAAAAAAAAACAAAAAAACATAAAAATAAAAGAAATAAAGAAATCTTTTGCCTACCGCCGTGATTTTCTTGCCTTCTCCGCCAACTGTTACGACTCGCCAAATGCGAATTTTACGCCTCTGGCACCGATTGCCCAAGTTCATTTAGCGATAAGCTCCCTCAGGACTACTCTGCCATTTCTTATCGTCGTTTCAAAGTACGTTTATGTACGTTTGGGTAATCTTCATGCCCACATATGTATATATAAATACCAACCACTCATCGCTATGCTTTTTTGAATACCCCCCCCCCCCCCCCCCCCTTGCCACCATAGCTTCATACACCCCCTTACGTCGCTACCATCTCGACAAATCCCTCAGCCTCTCGAGAAACAACAACCAGCTAGTTGTTATCCGTTCGCTTCGAGAGTTACGTCGAGCATTTACGGTAAAACTCTTCCTAATGGCATAGTACTCGCCCGCGCATATCCAACTCGTCCTCATCCTGCTGAACCCATTGGAGGTAGGAGTGTTCTGCCCTTTTTGTCTTTCCCTTCTATCTCCTATTTGAGTTTTTTCGTACTCACTACCATTTGCGAACGCGTTTAGGATTTAATCGTTTCGCGAGCGAGTTATAGCCATAGCTACATTCTCTGACCGCCGCCATTTTGGTTACTCCACTTTGCATACTTCTTTGACTCAGACTTCTCGGAGGAAGCCCAACGACCTGCCAGAGCACCTAGTCTCTAGTTTTTTCCTCCAAGGGACTGCTAAATCGGCGCTGGAATCCGCAGCCTGGAGTCTGCCGCACATTGCTCGGTTCAGGGCTCCATTAAAAGATTTATATTTTCTAAACGGCTGTAAGAATCTTTATGAAATTTGAACTGTAGCATCTGGAGGCTTGATGGAAACCTCTGGAATTTTTACCAATTTTTTCTAGCATCCCTTCCAAGGTTCTAGTGCTTTTGCAGCTCGAGGAACGTCCTGATCCATTAACGGCATCAGCTAGAAATCCATCTTGTCCACGTCCTCCATCAGCTTGACCATTCCTATAAAATGAATTCCCAAACGAATAATTCCATTCAGGGCTGCCTCCCGCCCGAGCAAAAGCATCGCCATTTTGGTACCGGTTTTTAAGAGCCTCTCGTGGAGTTTGTTCTCCCTCATCCGCGTTGGCTTCGGCCAAACGGCCAAGGATTCTCCACCCATACTCACGTCACGAATATCCATGATGATTCCCGTATTGCCTGGACGCGAAGGTGTGTTGGAGAGTGGGACGTTCGAAAAGGTTTTGCTTGCACCTCTTGTGGGGTTTCTACCTCGAGTTCTTTCATATCCTGGTACACACTCGCGGACTCGTGGGTCCCTCTCTTTTACTCTTTCGTTATTTTCATACCCTTCTTGCGGCTGGCAGGAAAATATAATGATGGCGAAGCGGAGTTAACCAAGAGAACAAGAGAGAGAAAGCCCCAGTTTTCGAAGCCTCCGCGCGAGAAGGTACGAGATAGCAAATCTCTCGGGCGTTGGAAACCTGCGATAAGGAGGGAGTGTCTACTGCCGCCATAATGATAGCCCTTGCTCGCCTCTGAGTCCGCTTCTCTTTGGCACGAGACGTGTACAACGTACACCTTACTACGAAACGCGAACCGTGCATGTGCAATCTTACTCTCTCCCTCATTTTTTCTCCTCTCTCTCTCTCTCTCTCTCTCTCTTTCTCTCACAAAAGAAACAAACGCATGGGGTCTAGGATACAAATTCGCAGCAGTTATTCTATCCACCGTAGTATCGAGACTTGGCAGCAGAGCAGATTAGAAGGTAGAACTTATGACGACCAATCGTCAATATGACAAAATATCGATAACTCTGGATGACTTCCAATCAAAACAAACATTTCTTAAGGGCTTAGGACCATCAGGGATTCAATCTTTTTCAAGAATCAAAACAAAATTCTCTTCAACAGGGTCTGCTTCGAATTCTGAGGTTACCCACAAACATTTAAATATTCCAATAAGAAAAATCCACAATGCCAAGTGCCAATATGTGGGTATGAGGAAAAAAAAATGAAAATCGATCCCTCGATCTTTGATCCACAAACAGCAACGCATCAGCGATATCATCAGTGATCTAGGGACTTTTTTTCATTACCTTCAGATCGATTCTTGGCTGTGGAAAAAATAAATAAAAAATCGTAACTTTTCGATCAGGTCTCGTGGAAGGTTGCATGAAGAACTCACCCTCCCATAACACATATTTTTATGTTTATGTCTACATATATATATAAATATATGTTGAAGGGTGATGCAAAAGGGTTTTACCCTCCAGAGGGTGAGAGGAGGGGGGAAACGCATTTACGTGCATTCACTCGTTCTCTCGAACCTACGAGCATGAGCTCTCTCTCGAGAGTGTGAGTTTAAGGTCTTGTGGATTGGCCGAGCGGGTTCGGTTTCATTAGCGCGCCTATCCTCATTGGCCCAGCTCTTTTATCCTCTCTCTTTCTTTCTCACTCACTCTCACTCCATTCTTTTCGCCTTTCCTGCTTCGGATAATGACCTGGTGTAGCTTGCTCCAACTCTCTCTCTCTCTCTCTCCTTCTCTCTCTCTTTCTTGCTTTGGCGAAAGGAGGCAAACCAAGAACGAACCATGAGCCGATCGTGCATGGTAGATATCTCCGCCTGTTCCAAGACTCCTTGGCCGACCTCAGAGCCTCTCAGCTTAGGGACAACAAGTTTCCGTGGTTGGGACAAAAAATTCCCGATGTTTGTAGACGCCAGAAAAAATTATGGCATTTTTTGGGGATGAGGGGGTAATGCGGGTCAGTCGAAAAATCACGTTTTTTTGGGTTTCCGGGCTCGTGGGCCTCGTGGGGGTGACCGGGGGTGCACCACCAGGGTTTTTTGATGAAATGGGACACCCTGGGACACTCTGGTAACCCATCAAAAATTCTATACCCTCCTGCACTAGTTTTTTCCCTTGTTTCAATGATTCTTTTTTGCTTTCTTCTTTTTTTTTCGATTCAATGTTTCGAAAAAGGGTCTAATGGTACGTGAAACGAGTCACGATCAAATGATCGGAAAAAAACAATTGTTTTCAACTGCGTAGTATAGTGGAATGGGAGAATCTACACTCTCGAGTGTACTTTTTCGGCCACGACTTTCGGACCAACTGCACACGAGAGTCCTTCAAACTCACCCACCTATTCATCCCCCTCCAACCCCCCTCTTTATTCCCCTCATATTTTTCATCAAACTATACCCCTTTATCCTCACTTCTCACACCAACTCGTTGAGGGATGAAACAATAAATCATGATGGATAGGGGTCCACTGTCCTTCATCTGACACTTGTCCATTTGTCAATTTTTCTTTTTTTTTTCATCACTTGTCTCGTAATAATTATAATAATAAATAAAATCAAATGAAAATAAAATTACACAATGAAAAGGTCATAAATCATTGAATTTCAAATTATTTAGATTTTTATACAATTTTTCTGCATGAAATAAAAATTTGTGTTGGAAAATGATGGACACTTGTCCATCTTTCAATTTTTTTTTTTTCATCACTTGTCTCGTAATAATTATAATAATAAATAAAATCAAATAAAAATAAAATTCCACCCGGAAAAGGTCATAAATCATTGAATTTCAAATGATTTATATTTTTAGACAATATTTCTGGATGAAATAAAAATTTGTTTCGGAAAATGGTGGACTCTTGTCCATTTGTCAATTTTTTTCTCATCCCTCGTCTCGTAATAATTATAATTTTAAAAAAATTGAATAAAAAAAATTAAATTTCACACTAGAAAGTGATCTCGTTTGATTTTGGACTCGTTTTTATTGTCATCCAAAATTCTGATCAGCCATAAATCATTGCATTTCAAATGATTTATATTTTTATAGGATATTTCTGGAAAAAAATGGAAAATAGTTTTGAAAAATGGTGGATTCTGTGAGGTGTTGGTTTCATGGTTGATTCTCTCGTACAAAATGGCTATTCAAACGTGACTCTATGTACCGAGTTAGGGAGATATGGATCGCGACGAGGAACGGTCGCCCAGGAACCAACAGGAAAAGACCTTTATATATATATATATATATATATATATATACATAATATATATATATATTTAAACGTGTGTATGTATATATATGACTAGTGGCGCCAGAGGGTGAAGAGCGCACCCCCGGAGGACGGGGTTGGTGTCGTCATGGCAACAACGATCCCTCAGTAGCCCGAAACCTCCTCCACACCCTTCATTCAGCCTTCCAAGCGGAATATATGTATCTCCATTTTTTTTCACTCTCCTTTAATTTCTTGGAATCCTCAAAGTGACGATTTTCATGGTCGAAATAATTTATGATTATTTTTATCACAGTTCCAGAGTTCTAAACATTTTTTCGAGTGCTTTGGGGGTGAAAAATGGGGGTTGAATTATTTCGGGGCTCAAAGTTACTTCGGAATGAAATTTGAAAAAATTCCATGGCCATTTTTTGATTTGTTTATGATTTTTTTGACGCGGTTTAAACATTACTCGGCGATTGTTTAAGATTCCTTGGAGCCGGAGCAAAAAACAACAAAAAGAATAAAAAAGTTTTTGTGTTTGGAAATCGATGAGAGGGCGGCGGAAAAAAAAGTTGAGGGAACGAGAAAATTCGATTTGGACGGATTGGGGGAACTAAGTTTCGATTTAAATTATTCAAGCCCATTGAAAAATCGTTTATTTGTACAATATAAATAAATTAGCTATCAGATTATTATTATTTTTATCTTTTTTTCTTGTTTTTATTTTCATGTTTTTTTTCTTCGTCTATTCTCTCTTCTGGAGCCGTAACTCTACACTGGCGCGTTCCTCGGCGCCCATTTTATACGAACCGGTATCTCGAGCTTATTATTTTTCGTGTCTTTTTATTCTGAAAAAAAAATTATAATAATAATAAAAAAAAGAAAAAAATGAAACTCGGTTGGGGAGAAGGAAAAAAAAATATCTCCCGTTTCCTATACGCGTCGTCGGTGGATTATTATGCATACGCGCGTATCGAGCAGCCTTAATGCGAAGCAGCTCTCGAATATCTTCAGATCCCCACAGACGTACCGAATGAAAAAAAAAAACAGGAATAAAGGAAGTGTGGTGAATTCCAATGGTCGCCAAAGCCTCCGGCATGATTTCGTGATGCTGCAAATAAGTTGAAAAAAAAATTATCATTTTTTTAATCATTTTTCTTGGTTTATGCAGAACAAACACGAGTTTGTCGTGGAAGTCTTTTTCCGAAGCCTTTCCATGTCAGTTTCGAAGTTCTAAAGTTGTTGGAAGTCGAAGAAAATCATTTTTGAACTTAAATTCATTTTTGAGGAGTTAGTTCATTGATTAATAATCATCAGATTATTGAAAAAAACATCAAAAAAGCTGTGGTGAGTTACTAACTCATTTAGTGTGAGTTAAAAACTCATGTGAGTGTGTCCAGTGTCCTGAGACTACGGAAAAGTGCATAAAATTCCTGAGATATTACTCTCGTTGTTTCAAAAAATGTTTACAGATGAATGAGTTAGTAGTCGTGACTCAGTGAGTCACTAACTCATCACTTGAGCGAGTGAACGCTAATGTGCAGCTGATAAATGATTCCAGGTACTTTCGAGAGTGTTTAACAATTATTTAAAATGAAATTATGAAAAAACTCATTGTCACAAATGCTATTTTAAGGAAATCATTATAACTAACTCATAACTTGATCTATTTATGGACAGATGCACGTGTTTTAGTCTGGTCTTTGAGTAATGTTTCCTTTATCCCTTCCGCCATTGTAATAACTCTCGTTCGGCGAGGATCATTATCATAATATTCCGGTGATCCCTCGCTCGATTTAGCATTCAAAACGGTATACAAGATCGAGAACGGTCCTCGGATCATCCACTCACCCCATTTTAACTCATGTATAAATATATATACAGAAATATATCTATAGACGAGTCTACGATATCATAATGTTGCTCTCGATCTCGCGTTTATACTAATGCTAGGTTTTGGTGGAGGACGACGACGACGGCGACGACGACGTCGCTACGAATACACAGAGCACAGCATCCCCGAGATTATAATAAGGAGAAAACCGACCACGATCGAATTAGGAGGGTTGACCAAAATAATAATAAAAAAAATTGCAAAAAAAAAAAAAAAAAAAACTACTTTTTTAATCCGAATTTCTCGTGTCGCAGACTTCCAAGACGTCGTCGGAATTTTAAAATCTCTTCTCTCAGCCCAAAACCTGCATCCTTTCGAATTGGTGTGATCTCAATGTCCTCTCATCCCCTCCTCGGTCTCCAATTTTTCTCCTTGATCCTAGTTTCCATATTGGAGCGAAAAAAATATTAATAAACCCAGGATCCCTTTTTTTTTTCTTTTCAATTAATCTTCCCTGCCATTCTCCAATTTTTTCCAACATCCTGGACCACTCGTTTCTTCCCAAAAAAATTACAACATTTTTAACTCAACCCCTAACTCAGAAAAATAAATTTGAATGAAAAAAAAATCAAATAAATCGATCAAAAATCTGTAGATGTTGAAAAAAAATTTTAATTACCTCATTTTTTCCACTGAAATTATTCTACAAAAGACGACAAAAGTCTACTTTGTTTTTTAACTCATCTCATCCGGTTGAGTGAACAAACAGTTTCTCTTCTCTTTTTCTTTACTCACGAAACGAGCTTTTCAATGTCTCTTGTGGCTTTTATCGTTCGAGTGAGTGCATCTCAGGTTGCTATTAGGAAAAAAAAAAAAAAAATTATATACGTACAATTGTACATATATGTACAAAATATATATATAAATATACGTTTCCATAAATTCGTACTTGAGTACGAGTGCTTTAGAAGCTTCTACGAGCTGCATACCACAGAAACCACAAAGCAGAGAGTCTCGTCTCTCCAACCCTTGTTTTATCTTCGTTATATACATATATATAAATATATATATTTATATATATCTTTATATATATATATATATTTAAATATATACATCGAATTTGTGGCTGCGGCAACGAATATGCTGTCGTCGACTGTTAATATAGTAATTTCTCAAACTCAAATGCCACTGCAACGTCACATTCGTGAGAGGGATGCACAGATTTTTCAAAGGGGTAGTTTACTCCATATTTCCTTGTTTCATTCTCTCACAACGACCCTCGACAATTTCTGAAGCCAAGTGCCTCACATTCTCCCATTTTTGCAACGATAATCGTAGAAAATCAAAATCTTTGTTGATTCTATTTGAGTTTGAGTTATTTTTTTATTTTTTTAATCAATATTGAACGAATTATTGTATTTTTTTTTTTTACTTTTGAGTTAATTCCGATAATTTTGAAAATGGCTTTATTTTGGATGTTTTGGAATAATTATTTAATTTTTTTTCTAACAATTGGTTCACGTGAATAATTGATTTTGTTACCATTTTTTTTATTACATTTTTCCAGTCAATTTTGTTGTCGAGTTATTTTCAAATAGTTTTCTTGCACTCGTTGGACAAAAATGGTTTTCGCGTCAATGCAAAATGATCGTTAGTGACTTTTTTGATTTCCTGCATCACTTTTTTTTGGGTTTGAGTAATAAAAAATGGTTAAAAAATGAGTTAAAAATAAAATAACGTAAAGATGAGCCTGCACGTGTGTTTGAGGTAATGACAGACTTCCCTGACGGTGGCATAAGACCCTGGGATTTTGCACAGATATAATGTAGCTCGAGGAAACGAGAGATTCCCTCGCGAATCGAGGATTAATGCGTTTTTAATAATGTCACGATTTTATCAACATTTGTATATTTATATATATTTTTTGCGATTTATGGTTCCTCGACTTCCGTTCGAGTTTTTAGAATTCACGCGAAGGACGATTTTTATCTTTTTAGCAACATTTTTTATTTAAATATCGAACGAAAAATGATGAAAAAAATGTTGTGCACTCAAAATTCGTTCGTGAGTGTCTAGAATTTTTTATTATTTTCATTTTAATTGAATTTCAACACATACAAAAATTTCTGTTGTTCTTAAATGTTTTTTTTTTTTATAAAAAAATAAAATGTCGAAAAATATGAATAAAAAGGCATTTCACATGTTCTCCATTTTGGACTCGTTCACACGAACACCAACACGAGGAGAAACCTGAAGTTGTTTTACCGTCGGTTGGGGATTCACCCCATTCGCGGGTCTCGCTGTTCTCCTTGCTTTATTTTTCACCCCCTCCAGTTTGAGTCCTTTTTCGAATGATTTTTTGGACTTTTTTGAAAATTTTGGTACTCACAGAGTCTGGCCACGTCTCGAGATGGACCGTTTCATGGCGTTGATCATTGTTATTACAAAAGGCACGGGGCGGCCATTATAATACATATTTTTCAAGTACGTTGAGAGAAAGAAGGAGAAAGGAGAGAAAAAAAACGATCGAACGTCCGGATCGTATTTTTTTCTCTCCCCCTTAAGCCAGGATATTAATTTTGGGTGGTTGGCTCGAATTACAATTTTTTTTTTCTTTATTCCAACCCGCTGCCCAACTGTGATCCCTTTTTTATCTTGAAAAAACGAAATAAAATGAAAAAAAAAAATTATCTTAAATTTCACTGTCTATAAGATCGAAATAAACAAAAGATACAAAAAGTTAGATTAATCTTAAATAATAGTGATCCAGAAAGGAAAAACCCTGGCCCAAATACATATCGCGAATTCGTGATCCCCTTAATGCCAATAATTTTCATCCGGCAATCCATTATCCTGTGTAGTCCACCATTTTGCCTCCTGCCGTCTATTTTCTATCCTGGCTCCTCTTTGAGCTAAGATCGCTATTCGATAGTGTCGCGGAAGATCCTTTGTTCGAGTTTAACAAAAAGAAAAAGATTTTTCGAGACAGATGCATTTTTTTGCGATTTTTTGGATGAAAAAATCGACAAGTTACAGCAAACACTCAAAATCACTCAAAAATCATTTGAAACGATGTAAATTCCCACAGGCACTCAAAAGACTGCTCAGACTGTTCAAAAATATGTCCTCAAATCTAAATTGATCGACTGGAAACCTTGAGCAATATTTGAGTGCACTCAAAATCACTCAAAAATCAATGAACTCGTTTCGCAATGAGTCTAGACACTTTAGGTCGCTGGTTATGAAGAATTTATTCATTTTATTTGAGGACCAAGCGTAGGTCAAGGTTTGGTGAGCACTCAAACTCGTTAAGATTGTTTCATTGATGGAAACGAGCCGTGCTAGGTTGGATGATGCGATAATTTGTGGACATTGTGGTGACGAAGAATAGCGGTCTCTGTGAACGTGCAAACGGGGCCACGAGAGAGTCTCTCTTTCAATTGTTCACTATAACTATATACGAATGTTGAATGGGACAAGAGGACATGGAGCGTAAATAAGTGATTCTTGAACAGACTTCGATGGCCATTTTTTTCATTCTTTATTTCGTGGTTTCCATTCATTTTGAGTTTAAGGTCGATAAAGTAAAAAAAAAAAAAACAAACAAACGTTAGGAGAAATCATAAGAAAAATTATTATTATTCGAAGCGTGATTGTTTATTGAAAATAAAAATTAATTCTGGTTATTTACTTGATTTACAGAAAAGAGAAAAAAAATTGTGCAAAGGGTTTTAAGGACGAGGAGCAAAAAGCGAGAGAAAAATAAACGAATGCTGTAAAATTTATAACGTAATGACAGCCTCGTAATAATATCAATTACGAAAAGGTGGATAACCCCCTTTTTGGCCTTAACCTACCCAAAGTATACACGTAATTTTTATATAATATAGAACTTGACGAGGATTGAGGGATTTGTCGAGCAGAAAATTGCCACTTTTTTGCTCTTCCTCTCGCTTTATTTCTCTTTCACTTCCTCTTCCTAACTGAGCCAGCTGACATTGCTAAATTGAATGGCGTCTTTACAGCATTTGCGTGACCTTCTCGTTGACCCTTTTCAGACGTTTACCCCTTTAATAAATTCTGGATTCAATTGTCTTACAGTTGTCACTCAAAAAGAATGATTTTTGTGATTTTTCTGATTCTTGTTGCCACTCAAGAAGCTAGTAACGATTGTGGCGAGTAGTTTTCATCGTTCCAACGATTGCTGGTCCTTCTGGAAGTTGGTGTGAGTGGTCGAGTACTTGGATGGGCCCCGAGTGTCAATTTTTAGCTGCAAAAAAGCGTGCACTCAAAAGTTATCGATAAAAAGGTCAATGAGCTGCGTTAATCAACATTTCCCAAGGCTGTATGGAAATGTTTTTAAACTCTTCAAGTCCTAGAGGTTCACGGAGGAACCATCGACCACAGGAACAACCCACCGTCGTCCCCGTGACCTTGAAAAAATAATAAACTCAAAAATGTTCATTGGGATTCGTCTCCAGCGTTGAGTGTCGCAAATATTTGTGGTGAACGGTTGAGAATCGATGGGGAACGAATCCGAGAAGCGAGGAGGAGATTCCCAGGAAGAAATGGTGGCCGAAAAAGCATCGATTACCAAATTTCTCGGACGTGCCAGGCCTCGCTGCGTTACGGCGATTGTTTTCTTCTGTTTTATTTTTGAGTGCGAGCTCTCGTATCGTTCTTCACCGTGCGATTTGGTGAAGGAGGAGGAGGAGAGGAGGAGAGAGAGAGGAAAGAAAGGAGCGTGAGGCGGTTGGTACGAGGCGGGCGTATCCGGGTAACCAATCGTCGAGGCGCTCGAAATCATTCCGCGAGATCGCTGAGCTACTCGCGGCTCCAACTCCCCCTTCTCCTCCCCTCCCCTCCCTCCCTCCCTTCCTCCCTCGACAACCAATTCCCCACTCTTTTAACTCAGGCTCTTTTACCGGAGGTTAGACGAGGTGAGCCGAGGTTATATTCGCAATGCGTGCAGTCTTTTCGTTCCTCTCCCTCTCTCCCTGCCCCTCTCCCACCTCCTCCCCTGCTCCTGCCCCTTACTCACCATTTCTTTCTCTTTCTTTCTCAATATTTTTCTCTCTTCCTTCTCCCTTGCTCCCTCGATCTTTCTCTTCATCTTTTCCTCTCCCTTCCACTCCCACCCTCCTCTCCATCTCGCTCTCTCGCTCCCGCAATGAAAGAACTCACATGAAAAGTAGAGGTGGAGCTCTTCGATCCTCGCTTTAGCCTCTCTCAACTTCTTTACTTCTAAGTTGCCCTTTTTTTTCTTATTTCCTTTTTGCTTTTTTGCTCTCCCTTTTTTTCCACTCCATCCTCCCATGCATACCTCCTCCCATATATACATTTTTATTCTTCCTCTCAACCTCCCTGTACGTATACGTGTGGATTTATATGAGCTTGTGCTCCCTCGTGTGTGTGTTTTATGGCCTCTCTTCGTACGCCGTTCGCCATTGGCCGCCATCTTGGATTTCTTCACTCCCTCTCCCAGCTCCGATGTTTGCACGCTTCTCTTTCACATTCTGGCCCACCTTATCGACTTCATTTTTCGGCAATGTTAATTTTTTTCTTTCAATTGTTCTTTTCATTCACGATATTTGCAATCTTTTTTTCATTTTTTATAATATTTTTTATTCGAATCGTGCAACAAATGAATAACAAATTATGATTATTTAATTTTTAATGCAAAATTGAAGAACGTCTTCGAAAAATCATTTTCGTGCACTCCCAATTTTTTTGTCGATGCCGAAAGGCGTTTATACTGATTTGAATATTTTTAAACTTTCATTGTGTTCGTTTTTTTTGTTGTTCCTTTAATTTTATTACGCATACCCATTTTTCTGTCTACAACGAACCAATTTATCCCGAGATTCATTTTTTTTTCTTCTCCCGTGTCATTGAGCTCTCGAAGTGAGTGGGTGGTAATGGCGCCATCGAGACGAAACGACCAAGAGGATCGTCGACAAATTAGTCTCACTCGTCTCGTCTCGTAACTGCATGATTATTGGGTCGTTGTCATTTTATTGCAATTATATCGGCGATACGTACTTGGGTAAACATTTCATTAATTTTTATTTTTATTTTCATGCGTTGCCATTATGTAAAAAAAAATAATAATAACAATAAAAAAACGAGTCTATTTATTTTTTCATTTAGACTGATTTTATTATTCATCCGAAAAAATCCTAGAATTTTTAATTCTTGACCCATTTTTTTTGTTTTCGAATAAAGTTCAAGAATATAAAAATAATAATGGGACGAAATAATTCTAGAATTCTTTATTTAGGACAAAATTTTTTTATTGCACAAAATGATGTTGAAAAATAAAAATAAATAAATATACATACAATTTTCTCAGCGGAGTTTCGATGTTTCCTGGAAAAACGCCACGAGATCGCGCTTTCTCCAATGTACTACGCATTTACGATCGCTCCAAGGTTTTTCCTTTTTTCTTTCATGAATATATATACATATATATATTTATATATGCCAGAGATTCCGGAGCTCGTTTCTCTTTGCCTCTCACTCGTCGGTCTGTAAAAAAAAGGAGAAAAAAAAATGTACACACAAACCTCATCTAATGCGGAAACGCGCGTGGTCCATTTTCTCGTTGCTGATGGTTGGCGTGCTCTCTGGCAATTTAACTGTGGCGAATTTCACCAAATCTCGTGGAATTGTGGAAAAAAATGGAGACCAAGAAAAATAATCGTGGACAGGCTTTAAATTTTGATAAAATATTTCGATTTTACGAGAATTTTGATTTTCTGGAAATTGGAATCGTGATTCAACGTAATTTTCTTTTTTTTTTTGGGACTTTTTGAGAAGTATCGACGATTAAGATCGTTGACAATATTTTATTTATTTTTTATTTGAATATAAATTGCGTTGGTGGCGAATACAATTTTTTAAAATGACTCAAAAATCCATAGCGACATTATAGATGGGCAGTTACGATCGACGGGACTTCCCCGTTATCCCTCGATGCGCACGAGTCCTCCGATTGAGTAATCGAGTCATTAGAGTCATCATCACGTACACGAATGAGTCTCAGGCTGCGGAACTACATCGTGGCCATTTGCCCACGTAATATGTCTCTCAAACGCTCCTGCATTAAATCGTTTGTGGGTGCCTTTCTGTCCCCCTGACCGTCGAACCTTTTATTCAGTCGCCTGAAATGATTTTCCAATTAATTTTACGAGTCAAACATTATTTTTCATGATTTTTACGATTTTTTCATGATTTTTTTAAATTTTTGTCGATTTTATTCATTTTTTTAATTCAAATGTAATCTGATGAGTTAAAATGAAGTAATGAGGCTCATAATGATGAAGATCGAACCATTGATCACTCAAAAACACTCAAAATAACCGATAGAATCGAACTGCACTCGAACACTCAAAAAAATGCAACTGCACTGGAAAAAACCTTAAGGATTTGCAACGAGATTCAAATGCACTTAAATGCACTCAATTGCATCGGAGTAAACTCATGCTCCAGTGAAACCACAAGAATTTACCGCAAAATTGATAAATTGGAGGGGAAAAGTGGAAAAAAATAGGAATTCTGTCACGTTTGATCGACAACTGTCAATTACCAGTCGATTCGCGAGCGCCGTTAGACCGCGGTTTCTTTCACACTTGACCGTCACGAAAACCAACCGAAACTGACAAACCTCGAAACTCGCTCTGACGCACTACCGAGACCTCATAGAAGATCGCGTGTCTAGCCATACGTACAATTATCTTATTTTTTTTCTTTCTCGAAATATATGAAAGATTCGAGGAATCGTCAAATTGTCCTTATTCGAGGTAAACATTTTCGAAACGGTGTCTTTCTACACTAGCGACGGCTGCTCTAACCTTTCCCGCTTCCGTAATCCGCGATATGATTTTTTTTCACACCGAAAAACGCGGCACTCAAAAATTTGCAACTGCAACTCTTTCGAGGAAATTCGAATTGTAAATGGTTTATTTTCAAAATGCTCCCATTGCCACAATTTTGAAAATATCTGAATGAACCAAAATTCAGACTTTGAGTCTATTCTCTGGGGTTCCGGAACACACCCGATGTTTCAAAATCGGTTCAAGGGTTTGGACAAAATGCCGCTCCAAAAGTCAATCGACAAAAATCCCGGTTTTTCGTCTGAAATCCGCAATATTTTTTTTTTCTTTTTCCATTAATTTTCCACAAAAAATCACATGTTTTCCCTGATTCCATGTAAATGCACATCGTGATTCTCAGCTTCCCAGAGTCCGAAACGAGGGATTAAAAATAAACTCTTTTCTTCCTTTCCTCTCTTTTTATCTCTACCTCTTTTTTTTACGAGAGCGGTTAGTTAGTCAGGGCAGTTATACGATCCTCATAATTGCGGTTTATTGTCGAAATAAATATATACGACACGGAGCTGAGCGCTTTGGACCCGGTTTGAGGTTATAACGCCTTTTTCCCGGGATTTCAAATCAAGCTGCAGTAACTTTTGCACCCCTCCATCCCCTGCCTCGTTCGTCGTTTATTTATTATTTTGTAAACACCAGAAAAATGTCTTGTTACAAAAAAAGGCTCAAAATCAAACAAAAACATCATTACATTGTCCATCAAAACTAAAAAATAAACAAATTATCTCCAATAAAATAAATAAAACTCAAAAAATTAAAAAATTCTTTATCTCCAACAAAAACAATAAAAAATGCCACTAAACCGGAAGTCATGTAAGAATTACAATTGCGCTGGCCTCGAGCGATCGTTCGTCATCCCGATAATTTCGTATCAACGCGCGCGCACTTCTATGTCGATAATTACAGACATTTCTGGATCGATCGAAGAATAAAGAAGGAGAAAAAAAAAACCTAAGCACGAAACCTAAAAAATTGTTGGTGAAAAAAAAAAAAAAAAAAAAAAAAACAATAATAAACGAGAAATAGTCGAGATGGAATTTTTACGAAAGAAGCGAGAATAGGAGGAAGGAAAAAAAATTGCTCGAGTCTCAATTTTCTCGACGAGGCATGAGCATTATGTACTAAGTCTACGTATGTGAAGAAAAAGCGAGAAAAACATATATTTTTATAAATATATATATACTTTATGTACAATTGTACATACATTCGTAAAAAAAAGAACTATATTTTATTGCACTCGTAATTTCCATACGTGCACGTGTTGGAGAGTGCATCATGCATTGCCTACGACTCGTATCTTTATGTGCATTTTTTTTTCTTTCGACTCTTTGCGTTTTTTTTTCCTACCTGGACTTTTCTGTACTTTATACAGTACGTTCGCGTTTTGCATACACATAAATATCTCTTTGGCAGTGAAAAAGACGAGGCATCGAGGCATAATTTGCCAAGTGGACCAATTTTAACTAATTAGAGAAAGAATTCAGTGTGCAAATGGCGAAAAGATCATTCGACCGATGGCTCTCCGTAAAAATGCATTGTGCAGAATTTTTTTTTTTTTGAGTGCACCACTTTTTTGAGCCTTTTTCTGAGAGCTCGTATGACAGCGAACGCTTACGAGTGATTTTTCGTCTTCATTTCACTGACAATCAATTTTGAGTGCAGGTTTCTAGAGTTTTTGAGTTTTTATGAGTGCGCACTCATAATTAAAGAATTTTTGAGTGTGGGAGTCTTTTTGAATCGTTTTCTGGGGGTCGCGGAAGTCGACAATGAATGATAAGTGACTTTTTTTCGCTCTGAGTGACACTCGGTTTTGGTTGCACTCAAAAAAAAATGTTGTGTACAAATTTCCATGGTTTTTGAGTTTCCGCGAGTCTGTATCCATGATCCAAAAGTTTTTGAGTGCGCCCGCGATATTTCTGTCACTCACAACCCCCGCAAAATGTGTTTTTACACATTTTTGAGTGCCAGCGATATTTTAGTCAATAATGCAGTAAAAAAAATCAATAAAATATCCACTTAACCGTAATACACACGGCGATAATTCAACAAAGTCGATCGTCGAGTTATCGCCTCGTTACCTTCGTCAAAATGGTGGAAAGATCGAAAACGAGTTTGTTGGATAGAAGCGTGTGTACGTTTCGTATATATATTTATTTAAACTGGAAATATTGAGCGATAAAGTGGCACTTGATAATATTGGCTCGTTTGTCACGTTTAGCGTGTCTCGGACGTCGCAGATAGCCTCGATATTTGTAACGAGTACAAAAGTTACGAGTGCGAACGTCCGAGGACAACGCGGAGTCAAAAAAAAAGGGAGCTTTGAGAAATTAGTTCGAGCCGATAATGACTGACGTTCGATACGAGCCTGGACGATAAAAAAAATTGTAAAAAAATAAATTATCATCATTTTTTCTTTTTCGACCAAGGAAAATGATGGTAAGGAGAAAAAAAAATTGTTACGTGACGGCCGAGGGGGCGAGTGCGCTTTTCACGATTAGGGAAAGTAGCTGGACGCCTAGGCTAGTGTTTATACGCGATAAAACTTAAATGGCAAAAACTTGCAACACGACATATATTTTTATGACATGTACATTTGTGTTTACGTACATGCATATAATTTTTTAATATTTTTATGTAACTCACACGCGTGTGTATATAAAATTTAAATTTATATGTTTATGTATACTTTGTGTATTTATTATGGGGAAAAAAAATTGTTAAATTGCTAACCACAAAGAAGATCATTATTTAATGGAACTTTCGTGACCTTTGGTCATTGACGAATATTCCTTTTTTTTTTTTTTTTTTTTTTTTTTTTTAATCACAAATGAATTATTCATCATGATTATTTTTATGACGTACTGTTAAAGGCGAAACGTGTAATTCATTAATTCGTCAAATTGCAGAAATTGATACAAATTTTCTTCGGTTTTGTTATTAATCCAAAATTATCTTATGGGTTGTTTTTTTCTTTCTGCTTTTTTTTTCGAGAACAGATGCGACGAAAAAATAAATTAAAATCGATTTCTAATCGATTCCCTCGAAAACACATTTTTTCTTGGTCGAAAAAAAAATAAAGAATAAAAATAAAATGTACTTTTTGGGCCTGTGAGAGAAATGAAATTTCAGTATTGGAAATATTATGATGAAGAACGAAAAGGAGGAAGAAAAAAAAGGACACAAAATCAGGAGGACCCTCAAATTATGTCCGGACTCGTTTTCCCGTAATGATAGTGTCGTGAGGGTAAAAAAGGGCGAGCACACGATTTGCCGTATGGATAGATGAGAAAAGGTGCCCCGGCGACGGTTAAACACGAGCTCGTCCATTTCGAATCGAAGATCAAAGAAATAACCATTTTTTTTCATCATTTTTTTTTCTTTCCTCTTCATTTTTCGACTCATTTTTCGAGAATGGCACGAGGTCGCTTCTCGATTTAGAACGAAGGACTCAGAAATTGTCTCTTTTCCAGGACTTCCAAACGAGAAAGTGTTTTTGTCCCTTTTTACCGCGAAAAAAATTCTCTTTTTAGTTTTTTCTTAAAATCAACATTTCTGTGGGCTGGAGACTTCAAAAATTGACAAAATTTTGTGACAGGTGGGACCGAGACGTTTTTCGTCCTTCGCCACAGTCCCTTCATTTCGTCTTAGACGTTTTTGCATTTTTTTTTGCCAATTAGAAATATACGATTTGAAAAAAATTATTATCTTTATTTAATTAATTAATTAATTAATTTATTACGTTACCTTTTTATTTAATTTGACCCCGTGTTGTCACATTTAAATTTGGCCATTGACACACTGGGTCAATTTGACCCGGAAGGTATTTTAACCTCCTATTTCTTACGAAATATAAAAAAATTTAATTGTTTTGAAAAATTAATGAAAATTTCGACTTTTGGAAAATCGAGCACTGATAAAAAAGTATTTATTTTTGACAATCGAACTACATTTATTATCGAAATTGAATAATTGTGAATTCAGATAGAAAAGCGTTGACAGTCTTCAGAAATATTTCTGCTCAAGGAATCGTGAAAACTGAAAAATAAGTCCGGGTCAATTTGACCCAGTGTGTATACCACGGGTTTTTATAGCTGAATTTGAATTTTCGATGATTCTGGATATTCAATGATCATTTTTCGTATGATTTATCATCGAAGAAGCAAAAGTGTCACAGCATCCCTGTCAATGGTCATGAAGGGTGAAAAAAATGGCCTCTTAAAAGAGAAGGACAGAAAAAAAGAGAAAGAGAGAGATGAAGAGTCGATCGACTGAAAGAGAGTCGAGCTTTCCATGAATGCAGTCCGTTGAACGGAGACCGCGAGGATCGCGGCGGCAGCTCGTTTGATATAGTTTTTACGATATATTCCTCCACTCGTTGGGTGTATATTTCCCCCTCCCCTCCGCCCTACCAACGTTGCTGAACTCTCCGAAGACCGAGAGAAATACCACGTGCGTTCCGTTGCATCTCCTTCTCCTGATCAATCCTCGTTTCCGCTCTTAATATGAGAAAAAAGTACAGTGATTGGCCACTTGAGCCAGTCGTCCCATAAGAGCCCGTGAGAGCGAGAGAGACAGAGATATGCCAATAACTGTCTTTTCTTGATCCTTGAGCTGCCAACCGCTGTATTTCCCTCGAATTTCTTCTGAACTCGTTTTTTTTTGGATTCTCAGTCACAGTGTCAGTCCCAAAGTCAACCAGAAGGGCCTAAGACCCATTTTTCAAAATTTCCTTCGAGGTTAACGAACGAGCAAAGATTAAGCCTCCCAACAGATTGAGATTAAAAAATTTTTTACTCGGAAACTAATCGAGATATCGAGCTCAAATTTGGCACAACTTTGGAACAGACTTGAAGCCGTATGTCAATAAATTTTGAAGCGAAAATAATGAACGGTGCAATTTTGGCAGAATTTTGAAAAAAATAAAAAATTTCAGTTGGACACGAAATTCATGTTGTTTTTGTGAAATAATGAAACAGCGATTTTGATTTTGAGTTTTTGTATATTCTTCACTCAAGTTTGACAAAAACTTTGTTACAGTGACACGTTTTTTTGGATTTTAAGGGTTTTTTCCTTGGATTTTGGTGATTTTACAATTTTTGCTTCTTCCAAGTGGCCAATCACTGTACCTTTTGCCTTAAAATTGAAGATACGGTTGCAGGAATGGTATCCTCTCGTTTGAGCACGAGTTCCAATGGTTAGGAGGACACAATGGCAATCCAGAGCGCCCTACGAGAACGTTTCGAGTTGACATTCTTCTGCAGTCGTCCTCGCGAATCTTCTTCTTCTTCTTCTTTGCTTTAGTGTGTGTTTATGTGTGAAAACCTTTCGAGGCCAAGGATCGTAAATTTTTCTCCGCCCCGCCAACAAAACAGAGCCCTTGAGCTTCGATATCTTGCTTCCAAAGAGAATTCTCTCGTTACGATATATTTTACAATGCAACATGTATTTCCCCCCCTCGCTCTTTTAATTCTTCGTACCGAATAAAATCATTGTTTTCTCCCTCGAATTTATTCATTGCCTTTGATCCAGAATTCGTTCCAATTTAATCCTATAAAGAAATACCAAGCTGTGTAAAAGTGTAAACAATTTTTTTTATTTTTTTAAATTCAAAATTTTAATTAATCAAAAAAAAAATCATTAAAAGCTGAAAATTAATTAAAAATACTTGTTTACGAAAATCGTGAAAAATTCTTTAAAACTTTAGAGCATTGATAAATATTTCTAAAATATTTTTCAAACTCTTTAAAAGCCTCAAAATAATTTTTTTTCCAATTTTTGCAACTTTTAATCATTTTTTTTTGCAGAAAAACAAAAAAATCACAAGATTTCATCAAATATATAGATATACAAAGATTGCAGAGTCCTTTGAGGCTTGGAGCCTATTTCTGTAGATGGCGCCAGTTGGTTTCATTGTTACAGAAACCCTTTCGTCCGAAATGCATTTCTGACGAGCCAGAAATCCAAAAAGTGTAATAAAAAATCAAAAAAAAAGTGAAAAAATGAACAAAAATTAATTCAATTAATTCAACTAACGAAATAAAAATGTTAACGATTGAACTTTGCATGAAAATGAATAATAGTCCTGACAAAATTGTTTAATAAAAACGATAAATAAAAAAATAACATTAAAAAAATGTTGACCTTAAAAAATCGTAATTTTATCGATCATAAAACGTGCGAAAAAAATTCTGAACGTCGTCATTCGAACGTACGAATCGAGAAAGTCTCAAAGAGGTAAATTCATGCTTGATGCAGTGTTCGAAAAAAAAAGAAAAGAAAAAAAAAAAAAAACGATAAAAACATAAAAGACATTGACTTTCTCTCGTATAACTCTTCTTGGGACACGTAAAATGCGATGAAAAAAGTACGAAAAAAATGTGCAACGATGGGAAAAGAGTCGACTCATGTTCTGTGCACACCTGATGCACTTTTCATGCAAAAATTCATCTTCGATTTAACCTCAACGGTCGTTGCAACGAAAATGCATCTCTATGGGGCGTTCCGTGTAAAACGATTACGTGGTTTTCGTAATTTTCGTTCAATTTGCTTCTCGATTTTTTTCAGCATTCTTTCGAGTGTCCTACGTATTGTGAAATTTTTTTGGATTTTATTTTCCATTATTTTCCGAGATAAAAATTCTAGAATTTGAATAAAATTCATCGAAATGAAAAACCCTCGAAATTTTGTTTTATTTTAAAATTTCCAACTTTTTTTTTGTCTCCACAATATTTTGGTCCTTTTTGGAAATATAATATGCCTCCACACACGTGTAAAATATAATAAATTCATATGTACAAGTTTTTCAAACTCAATGACCACTTGAATTTGAGGTTTCGAGGATTCGTTCCAACGGTTAGTCGGCAAGCACTTGAAAAAAAAATCGAACACTATATTACACAAATGCGAATAAATATATGGGTCATTCCAGACCAAAAGATTTGTTAAGAAAAAAAAAAATAGATATCCAGCAATTTTAGGTTGAAATAAAAACAGAAAATCAATCAAAAAGAAACCAAAATCATTGCTTTTTCAATTTTAACTACAGAAATGTATATAAATTCAAGAAAAAATTGTATTCATACAAAAATCCATTGAAAAAAATGATAAAAATCTACAAATCGTTGCAAACAGTATTTTCCCAATTTTTTCCACAACAAAGAGTGAAAAAAAAAATGGCTAAATAAATATAACAAACTCACACAAGACACAGGTTTGTCATAAATTAAAAAAATCCTGTATATTATAATAAAATAAAATAAATAATTAAATATAATAATAAGGAATGAATAATAAAATAAAAATAACTAAAAATAAATAAAAATGATTCCATTTATAAAAGGGCCCATATATGGGCCCTTCATATGGGCTCGTCAATGAAAAATGTCAAGTTTTGAATATTCGTCAATAAAATGGTATATACGTGGAACGAAAATGTATATAAATATAAATAATAAATATATACATATATGTGTGTCAAAGGGAAACGTACATTCGTTGGGTACCCACTCCTCGTGTAATACGAAGGGTGAAACAATAAAAGCGACGAACGACAATGAGGATTTAAGTGGCGACCTCAATGATATCAACTGCAGGCCGGAATAGAATTCAATTGAATTGAAGAAACGGTCGAGGGGAGGCTCGTACGGTTCTCTCTCTCAGTTTCTTTTTTTTTTCTTGTTTTTTCTTTTTTTTTCAACTCTGTCGTGACTGACGTTTCGTGTGTTGCGAGCAACTTCGTCATTGACGTCTACGAGAAAAACTTTTTTTTTTTCTCCTCTTTTTCGTCCTCTTCTTCTTCTTCTCCTTTTTCTTCTTCTTCTTCTTCTTTCGATTAAATTCATTCGTCGCAGCGTGTCACGCGAGTTTGTCGTTGCACGATTTTTTAAAAAATACAAATGATTCATAAAATAAAACAAAACTTGCGTCCTCCCGTTTAATAAAAACTGCATCCTTGACTTTTTTTCAAAAAAAATAAAAATTTCTTCGCAAAAAAATCTCTGATCCCTAAAAAAATAAAAATTGCAAAAAATTGAGTTACCAAAGCAGGAAAATCTCGATCCAAACTACAATCCTCATCGTTTTGATCATTTTTGTAAAAATCCATCAAAAAACAATTCCAAAGATACGAGAAAAATCAAAAAAATCAAAAAATTCGAAAACATCGAAACTTTTTTCACTTTTTAATTTTTCTAACAAGCAGAAAATTGAGTAAAAATGGTACGTCGTAAATAAGACAGAACATTCCAAGGCTCGTTGAATTCTACACGAAAAAAATGAGTCCGTGTATAAAAAGGAGCAAAAAAAAATGAAAAAAATGAAAAAAAATATATAAACATATGAATATACGTAGTAAATAGATCGCGCACCGCGGGATACTTTAATTACATAATTTATAGAGCGGTTGATACACTGTGTAACTACAAATCGGTGTAGCATGCTGATAATTCGTGAGGAGGGTGGAGAGAGAGAGAGAGAGAGAGAGAAAGAGAGAAAAAAAGAGAGGAAAAGGGGGGAAGGAGCGTCGATCGCATCCGATTACCAGCATTATTACGTACATCGTTGCACTTGGTACCTTAACGTGTATATAAACATACAAATAAAAAGATCCATATATGTATTTAAGGCTTTTGTCGCATTCCAGTATCATACACGAGAAAAATTATGATGTATATATATATTTACATGTTTTATGTAAATATCTGTATATATATATATATATATTGTGAATATATTGTACAATCACGTTTTACATTGTCACGAATAGAAACACGCGAAATGTCACTCGTTCGAATTTTCGTTCACCACTGCCTTCCATTCTGTGACGTGCATTTTAATTTATTTTGCAATTCTACTTCTTTTTTTTTTTCAATGAAAACTCCTGTTTTTTCTACGAATTTATAAATAATTGCAAGTTGAGTGTGATTTATTTTGAATTTGTTAGTGAAATTTTGTTCTTATTGCTGGGCGACAAGTTTTACGGAAAATGAAGCCAATGGGGGAAGTAAACGAATTTGTTTATTTATTTTTATTAATATTTCATTTTATTAATCGCATCAATTCGTTAAACTTGATGAATATTTCATTGTATTTTTTTTTTAAATAAAAATGGCATCGAAAGCTACGAAACCATAAAAATAATTATTTCTATTAATTTTATTGCATTTCTCTGTACTGTTCATTTTTTGGTAAAAAGAAAATTGAATAAAATTTTGAATCGCAAATCAAAAAAAATGAAAAAAGTGTAATAGTTACGAGAAATAAATAAATAATAATAAACGGATTAAGAAATGATGAAAAATTCACCATAGACCAATATTTTCTACAGAGACTTGTGAATATATATATAAAAAAATATATATATTTTGTACATATATATAGAGGAAGAAACCGCGGTACTTGCAACCAGAACGAATTTTGCCGAGGGCTCTTGAGGGTTTTGCACAGTGGTCGGGGTTTCTGTCCTGACTGGAGAACCCTCCGGGGTATGTGAGAGAGAAAAAGAGAACGAGAGAGAGAGAGAGAGAGAGAGAGAGAAAGAGAGAGAGAGAGAGAGAGAGAAAGAGAGAGAACAACTCTTTGCGGTGCAATGCGAAAGAGTTTTCTCCTCACTGTTGCTCTCTCAGTCTCTTTTTTTTTGTCCTCTCTCTCTCTTTCTCTCTCTTTTTCTCTCGTACATTCGCCAATTCTTCAGCAACCAAGAGAGAATTACATGTGTGTTAAAAAAAAAAATGTATATGTCGATGTATCCAGGAATATGGTCCACTTCATGTAAAAGAAATGAAAAAAAACGCTCCAACTATAATTTAAACAAAAAAAACTAAAATATTTAAAAAATGTCAATATTTAGCCAAATTTTTATCATTTTTCACGATTTTCTATCAACTTTACTTACCTTTCAATTATTAATTCGGCTAATTTACGAATTTTTATTCCAACAAAAATTAATTGACTGACTAAAATTTTAAAACATGTTTCACTGTTTAAATAAACGTCGAAAGTTTCTCAATTTAATGAAATTTGCTAAAAATTTATTAATTAATAAAAATAATACCAAAACGTCAATGAATTTTGATAAAAATTTGTGAAATTGCTTGAATTAATTGAATTTAAAATTTTAAATGAAATTGCCCATATATATGTGTATGGTAACATTTCATGGAGGGACGAAGCGACGAAACGGACTGCCACATGAAAACGTGTATGGAATAATGGGCCGCGGAGAGTGAAGTGCCACGTTTTCCCTCTCGCTTCCTCATCGCGAATTGCTACTGCAAATACGTGTAAAAGTATTAAAATATATGTATATATGGAATATTCTCCGTGTGGTACGAAGTGGGCATTGTTGGCCCACATGCTCGTTCGAACAAACCGCGCTGATCGACTTCGTAGGAACAACACATGGGAAGGAGAGCCAGAAGCAGAAGCAGAAGCACATACACGTATACACACTCGACCGTTTCTTTTTTTTCAATTTTTTTTAATTCGTTTCTTCGGCCACCCTCCCTTGGGGAGGTTCTCCACTCGCGAGAGCCTCTTCTCTCGTCCTTGCTCTATTTTTCACTCCCAATACAGTCAAGATGAAAAAAACAAAATTATTTTCAACAAAAAGATTTAAAAATACTCAGTTTTTCTCATTTTTTGGGCTTAGAATTTAACTGGAGAACGTTTAGGGGTTGTTTTTCATCCCTGAGACGTTTTTTATCACTCCTTGAGCCTTTTGCACCTTGAAGAAAATTCCAACCCCAAAAAACCTCACTTTTATACAAATTTCATCCCTTATACAAATTATTCCCACATTTTTGGGCCTAAAATTAAACTGGAGAACCTTTGGGGGTTGTTTTTCATCCCTGGAACGTTTTTTATCACTTCTCAAGCCTTTTGCACCTTCAGAAAAATTCCAACCCCAAAAAACCTCGATCTTATATAAATTTCATCCCTTATACAAATTATTCCCACCACTTTGGGCCTAGAATTTAACTGGAGAACCTTTGAGGGTTGTTTTTCACCCCAGAGACGTTTTTTCTCCCTCCCCAAGCCTTTTGCACCTCCAGGAAAATTCCAACCCCAAAAAACCTCACCCTTATCCCATTTTTTCCCTAATTCATAATCCCCCTTTTTTTTATTTCTTTTTTTTTCATCTTTTCGTTGATTCCAATTTTTCTATCGATCTCATTTTCTCAGACGATAGCATCTCCACACAAATGATTCTCTTGTGACGTAACACGTGGATATTTGATACTGTAATGTGTGTACATCGAACCCTTGACAATTCCACTTGATTCGAGGCCTACATTGTTAAATATGTATATAGTGAGAGAAATCGTCTCGTCTTGGTCGTCGCCTTCGAGTCGAGATTTATTGAATGAGTACATAACGAGATGCACACAAATATAGATATACGTGTGTTTATGGATTCGAGATGGCCACAGGGGTAACCCTGCACGTGTCGATCCTCAATGGACCAATCAAAGCTCACCCTCTTCTTGGGACTTCACGCTGTGTTAGCCACTGTGACATATACATATATATACATTTCACCCACACTCGATTTTCATGTTGCCCCATCGTGTGAGATATTCACATACACGTGTAAGAGGGTATTAGCCTAATACGATTCTCGTAATATGAAGTGTGTGCACGTTTATCGGTCTGGAACGTCAAGAGGATCAAATAAAACAGATTTTCGTATCAATTTGTATTTTTATTCATTTCGAGAAATTTAAGTGATTTTTATGTTATTTATGACGATTATTATGACAGGGATCCAAATTGTTGGTGGTTTTATCATTTTTTTAATGAATTTTGATTATATTCATTCAAAAAAATTATATTTTTTTATTTAATGCAAATTATTGGTGGGTTTGTCATTTTTTAATGAATTTTGTTTTAATTTATTTAAAAAAATTATTTTTATTTAATTTATTAGCTACGATTGTGGCAGGGATGCAAATTATTGGTTGATTTAGAATTTTTTTGATGAATTTTCGATTTAATTGATTTTTCTTATTATTTATTATCATTTACTAAAGTCTTGTTTTATATTTTTATATTTTTATAGCAATTATGATGACAGGGATGCAATTTTTTGGTGGATTTACTATTTTTTAATGAATTTTGATTTAATTAATTAAAAAAATTGTTTTTATTCGATTTATTAGCTCCGTTTGTACAAGAGATGCAAATTATTGGTTGATTTAGAATTTTTAAAATGAATTTTCGATTTAATTGATTTTTGTTATTATTTATTATCATGTACTAAAGTCTCAAAAGATTTGCTGAACTCGTAGACTGGGGTTTGGCCAATTGAGTGCATCTGTCTCACGAGACTGGTCACCGGGTGACCTCGGACTCTTATCAAGAGCGTTGATGCAATAAGAATCAAAATAAAGACGATGGGATCGAGGAGAGAAAATAAGAGCGAGCGAATAAGAGTTAGGACTTGAGGGAGTTAATTTGTTGTGAGTCCCACTTGAGAAGCCCGAAATCTCAGCATCACTTTTCTCCCCTTTCTCATTCGTAGACTAGTCGTTTATTTCTTCATTTTTCTGTGGATTTGTGTCTCAAGATGGAAATGTCATATAAAAAAAAATAGGAAAATTATGGGGGCACTCAAAGTTGACCTCAAACTCATGATTTAATTGTCGATTGGGGTCAAAATGCCCCCAATCTTTGGTTCCCCGTAAAACGTTCCTCGGATCCGATAAAAAGGTTTTATCATACACCATTCGCTTCGTTTTTTTTATTGCGAAGAGAATGATGTATGATAAACTTATATTCGATGAATATTTGAGGATGAAAACTCTGTAGAAGTGAAAAAAAGTAGGAAAAAATGCCAAAAAATCGTTGTACGATTTAATTTACTCATTCGTTATTATTTATTTATATTAAAGATACAAACAATTGAAAAAATATTGGAGAATTTTGTTTCGAACAAAACTTAACAACAATGGAACCTCAAAATGACCTTAAATTTGCACTCAACTGACACTCAAGCTCACTCAATTCGTTGCAATGAAACTTGCACTCAAACTTAACATTGCATCAATACCAAAGTAAAGTTCTTCGCAATTTAATTCATGTATTCACACTCTGGACACGTTAGAATTAAAACAAGCATGAATTAAATGAGATTATTCTAGCGTGCACTCAATTTAAAAAGTTGATACGTGGAGAGGTAGACATTTAGAGGGAAGATAGCTATGAATTATATCCGAGTTAGTGATTAGATTAATGTTGGCAATAAATGTCAAAGAGCAAGAATCAACGTTATTTAAAACGTACACAAGCATCGGTATAGTTGAATTAAGTATTCGAACATTTCACTGTCCTCTGGCCACTCAAAAACAGACACACACATGGACACGCGAGAATTGAAAGGGAGGAGGTGGAGACTCGCGTTTAATTCCTCGCTTCCGGTCAAACCCGCGTTACGCGCACGCACACGCGCATGCTCCTCCGAAACGAAATTCCACGTTCGGATTCAATTGGAAGGTCACCGGAGACCGAAACGCACACGTTCAACCAAAACCTACGGGGATTGCGATCCATGGATCTTTTTTTTCTCTCGCTCTCTCTCTCTCTTTCATTTGCCCGAGGAGACCACCCACACGGATACGCACGCCATCAACGTGATCAGGAAGTTCCCACTGTACAGCTCGAGCGCATCATGAGTCGAAAAAATGCATCACTTTACTTAAAGGAGTATAACACAGCATCTAAAACTCCGAGCGAGTTCATCTTGCGCTCATTCGATTCGCAATCGTTTACCCTTCAAAATGGCGTTTGGTTTGTTGCGCTACGATTTTTTGTTGATTTTTGGCGAATTTTCAAAGTTGAGAGCTCGATTGCGGATTTTCAACCGCTTTTTTGACCTCTGCTCTCTTTCAAGGTCACTCAAGGTCACAAATTTTTTTATTCCTATCGTCCGTATATGGTTTTCCAACGGAAATTTTCTGCTCTTCAAGAATCTGAAGCCAGTTTTATCGTACACTCAAAATTGTTCCGTAGAAACGAAAAAAAGTGTGGATACTGATTGTTTTTATTTGAGCGCAGGAAAGAAAGAAGTAAATAAATGGAGCACGAAGCGCGTGGCAACATATCTCGCTGGTGTACACGACGTCGTGGGGGTTAATTGAATCAAGCGGCACGCAAGCAGCTCTGTATACACACAGAGACGGGTCAGCGGAGGTCAAATCGGTAATGGGACCAAGACCCCCTTAATTTACCATGTGGTCCGTTAAACCGAGAGAAACGGAGAACCTCGTATCGACGATAATAGTCGCCAATGTGTGTACACACATGCAGTACACGCTGGACAGATTTGAACGCAATCGATTCGATTGACGTTCGACCCCAACGACTCGATCCCAATGTGACCTTGAACTTTGACTTGATCAGTGCACGCTTTTCCATGAATCTTTTAACAAATGTAACACGATCAGCACGAGAAGTCACCGAATGCACAAATTGAGGTCAAACACGCTTTGACCTTGAAATATTTTAGAGGTCAAAATCGTATTTTTATCAAAAATACAATGAAATTTCGAGTTCTGGAAGAATAGACTTTTACTTTGTTACTTCTATACATAAATGAACCAAAAAAAATGATTCGATTCTCCATATTGATTGCTTTCATGAATTATTCCAATGAGTATCCCACGAGTTGATTTGAAGCAATATCCACTTGAATTGCGTCATTACAACATCATTAAAATGTTCAATTTGAAGATGCTGTGTGAGAATTATTTGATTAGACTGAAAGCGACCATTCTAAAGTTCCAATTTCGATGGACAGACCGTGTGCGTGTGAAGCTCGAAAATATTCCATTGTGATTATGTGAGAAGTGTGACCAATAATTCTTGATTAGAAATCTCGGCTTAATTTTCGATCTATCGGGGCTTGTGATCTCGGTGTTGTGTCTTGAGAAAGGCGACGATGTAAGGACAAAAACACAGTGGTGAATAAGAAGAAAGAAAAGAAAAGAGAAAAAAAAGAAAAAAACAATAATAAAAAGAAAGCAAGTACGAGGCGAATAAGGGCCAAGTATCCCATCTGGTTCCAGACTCGTGGACCACTCGGAGCGAGTATCCATCAATCACGAGTGTCCACCTCTCGCTCTCCTCGTTCTGTCTCTCTCGTTTGACGGTAGCGGCCTCGTAAGAAACTCAGGAGAGCCCTCGGACGCGCGGCGTCACAGAGAAACTCTTTTGCTTCTCTTTTCACCTGTACATCAACATATACAAACTTCTCTTTCTCGCCTTCGGGGTCCTCGCGCAAAAACCTATAATAATCCTCCGACTTGTACGACTCTCGAATCAAGCTCTGGTAAAAAACTACGAAAAACGTGAAAAAAAAAAACAATAAAAAACGTTAACGTACTTCAGGCTGGAGCTGGAGAACAATATTTCTTGGTGTTGAAATAAAGTTCAATTTCTCTACTCGAAGATGAGCGCTTTGTGGTGAGGTTGAAATAAATATTTGTAGAGCTATTGGTCCCACTCGAAAGAGCGAAACAAGGACCAGGTTGAAGGGTGGATTGGCAGTTTAATTGGCAAGTGATTTCAAGAAAGGAGAGAAGATTGTCGCAGGAATAATTCCGGGAGGAGAAACGTCAGGTTTGATGGAATTGCCAGTGAAACGGTAGCCGAGAGTGACTTTTCTTCCGGGTGTTTGCCAATAAAGGTGAGGCTGTATCTTGGCTGGTATAAGGTCCGCGAATCGAGAAGACCTGCCAAGATATCCAAGTTGAGCTGACGTACGAGAAGAGATCTTGAAGCTGGAGAGCGAGAAGGAGAGAAAATATGAGGAGAAAATAGTTAAGAATGAAGATAAAGAGAGCGAGAGAGAGAGAGAGAGAGAGAAAGAGAAGCTGAAAATTGTCTGTGGAAGCGCGCGAGATTGTGTGTTAATGTATGGCTGGCATTCGGACGACAAGCGTGACAAATTGCTTTATTAGGTCGGTCAGCCCCGGGAGCCCCTTTCCAGAGTTCTCTTCGTGTTAAACATATATATATATCTCACATCGTCCTGATGCTGCATCCGTGATTGTTTCGAGATTCCCTCTTGTCCCTTGCCACCACCACCTCCTCCTTCTTCTTCTTCTGCTTCTTCTTCTTCTTCTTCTTCAGCATCCTCCTCAATTCACACTTTGTATTATTCTCTCGGTTCTTTCATCGTTATGAAATTTTTTCCTCTCCATTCTCTTCTGTTGCTTTTGATCAAGCGACCAGCAGCATCTCTTTGTATCCGAAGCGCTTCCTCCAGAGCTGATTTGCACCGGAGACAAAACAGACATTGTATTACCAAAGTGAATAGAGAAACGAAGCGAGGAGATTCGAACTACGCTGCGGGGAGCCACGTGCCCCCCTCTTCGCGAGGGACCCAGAATCCGCTGTTCAAAAGGTCCATGGTGAGAAGATCCACTACTGTTTGGGTTATTCACTCTCTGCTCGAAGCCACTTGGATTCATCAATAAAAATCATTCCATGGCTATCCGATTGTGCTCATGATCCAAAGGGTCATGTGCCAGACGTTCGATTCATCAGGGTTCACTTTGATGCATTCCCATGCCGCGTTTTAAGACTCGGCTTACACGGGATCATTGGTTGGATCAAAAAGATTGGTAGAGAAGCTGGAAACCGTCCTGGTGTGACTGGGCTTCATGGAAACCCATCACCGCGATTGGTCCACCAAGTCTGGCTGGAAAAAACAGAAGACATTCGCAGGCTGTGCTCTTTTTTGCCACGAGTCCGCAGACGGTTTCGTGGTGACAAGACTGTCCTCAGACGCGATGTCATTAAGCCTACCACCGCCCGAAAGCACTTGGTAGTTCCTTATCCAAGTCTTCTTCCATTGTCGCCGCTGCGTTGTTTCTTGCTCGGAGCCCAGAACACCAGCCGAAAGTTTGGGACCTCGGAAGGAGCCGTCCCCGTCGAACACTTCCTCTCCTTTCCGTGCCACGTTTCTTCAGCTACCATCAACCTGCCTCCTTGGGTTATCAACTCACCGGGGTTAATTACCGGACCAGCACTTGAGCGGGCCTACTACCAAGCTCCAATAAGTTCGCTGCGGCTCAAATCAGTTGCCTGCGCTTGATGGTTGTTCACCCGGACGGTTAACGATCTATCGGCACCTTGGCCAGGTTAACACGTGGCTTCGTTATCCACTGGAATTACACTCGAGAGTTGCCGTGAAACATCCTCGACTCCGTTATTCTGGCGACAGGTGTCGAAATACACGGTGATAGATGACATCCAGACAATCTTCTTTTTTCCTTTCCAATTCACCGTTCACGGGCCCCAGGAAATGTAAGCAGGATCGTCAAAGAGTCCCTGCAGGAATGGGAAGCTTGGAACATCTTCTGGTTCCTAAAGGGAACGGTAGACAATGTTTCCATGAGGACTGGGATCAGCAAAGTCGTCATAATGACCTGGTGTCATCTCCAGGAACAAGTTCTAGGCTTCATCAGGTCTGCAGACACCAGCTGCCCCTCATGAACTCCTTCCGCACTAGCAACTAGTCAGAAATCTGTGATAACTTCTTCCATGAAAGTATCAGGAAGTAAATCATCCACAATAACGTCAATGACATCTGGCATGACAAGGGCCTAGCTGTTCGATCCGGGTAGCCGTTACAATCGCAAGCGGATTGTACTCTTGCGTCTGGTATTAAGTGGGACATGGGAACAGCCCGGATTTCTGGTCGAGCGTCACGTAGCTCACGTCGGGTCTCGTCAATGAGCGCATAACGAAGGAGAATGAGCTAGTTGAGTCGGTTTGATACATCGGCGACATCGCCGCGCAACATTCATCTGCATAATTCATTCTTATCAGTGCGATTCCACGACAGGGATCCTCAACCCTCGTGTCTGGATCATGTCCAGCTTCTATCCGTCTAGTCTTCTGCTTGATGCCCATCCGGGCCATTTGTTCTTGGGTCCAATTGTTCAAAGAGGCTTCTACTGAGAAGGAATGATCAAGCAGATCTTGGCATTGAATCAGAAGAGGTCTAGGAGCTTCTGGTGGCTGAAGTACTTGAGGGACTTAGCAAAGAATTAATTAACCAGGAGGTTCCCCTAGACGAATAATCTGCCAAGTGGTCTTTCAACTTACCGAACGTGTCATTCTTAATCCACAGTAATGTTTATTATGACCAGTCACCAATTCACTATCAATAACTTAACGATGAGCCTAAATTGGACGTGCCCATCAAATCATGATTCATCTGAATGTTTTCTGGAAACTTTGCAATTGGAAGACGCGCGGCCATCAGTTACCAGTATAATTCGTTATGAGGATAAAATCCCCCTCTTTTGTGAGTGTGCTTCCAAGACGCCCACGGTATTTACCCGCTCTGAATTCCACACTCGTTGGCCGCCCCCTCGCCAAATGTTGCTCATCGCACGAGCTGGCTCAAAAGTTTCCGAGTGCTCCAGATGTCGTATAACGCCTGGACTTACGGGGTGTCCATTTGAGCATCAGCATGTACACATCAGCACTGAGGTAATTTCCTGATAATCTTATAGGGACATGTCATCAAGAAGGGCCTGCCACAACAGCTCGATGAATCTCAGTTGTCGTCGGATGCCATGAGACGAGGCTTGATGCTAACTCTCGTGTCATCTTCTGATGACTGGATGACGTCACGACCATCGTCTCTCGGTCAGACGACAATAGCCGAGGGAGTGAGATAGCCTCAGTACTTGGAGTGGTTTGAAGACTACTTTGGGGACACCCCGTACCACAACCCAGATGTTTTAAGAGGCAAGCAACTGGGTACACTCGTAGCCGGAGAGTGAGTTGATGCGAGCCGCGTATCACGAGAAGGAAGTTCAATTTAACTCAATAAAGGACAATCAGAGGCCGACGGCGAGCAGAGACGAGAGTACCTCTATTCCTCTTGTTGCTCAATGGGCATCGGCCGATCTATGCCTTGTCCGAGTGACTCGCTGTTTATTTTTCTATCTAAGTGTCTTTTCACTCACCATTCTCTGTGTCAACCTATCGCGCTTCGATGTTTTCCAAGCTTCAGCCTTTCTTGACACAGCGTTAAGAGGCAGATGATACTCCATTGATCAAAATCCTTCTTTCTTGCTACCATTTTCGTTTCCCACGACATTTTCACGACTAATATGAAGATTGGTCCACCCATGACCCGGAACAATCTGGTGGATTAACCGTGCAGCCAGGAAAGAGCAGCCCACGCAGTCCCTCACGACTTTCTGGTCCTTGCTCATCGGAGCATCCTCGGAGCAGATGACATTCTGGAGCTACTGGAAGAAGAGGAAAAAAAAAACAGCATTGAAGAGAACCAATTTGCGCCCTGCCAGCATTCTTCGGGCTCGACCTTCCGCGACAATTCCTAGCCTCGATCCACTCGAGCAGAAAACCGGTGACATAGGTGGAGTGAATCCGCTCTTGGATCGTCACCAATAAGTCTCAACACATTTGATTTAGTCCTGATTTTCGAATCTTCATCTCCGATGACCTTCCAGGGTGCAAAAGTCAGATGATTCCAATGAGAAGTCCAGATAAGGTATCATCGAGTGTATCACATCCTGGTTGGCTTCTCTGGCTCTAATGGTCCCGATCCATCATGGTCGTAGAAGTGGAAGGTTCCAAAGATGAAGAAAAAAACATGGAGTGGATGGTCGAAAGTGGATTAGCGTGAGTGCACCAAGCCCAGTTGATCTTCAGTGGTGTTTCTGTTGCTACCGTGTGCGGCCTGTGTTCTCGGGGCTAGTGGTGTAGGTCCTATAGTTGTGCTGCAGAGTGTATTAAGGGGGTTTTGGGTATTAGCGATTACACGCCCCGCGGCACCCATACATCGGGTGTCTCCGGGTGGAAGTAAGCAGACAAAATGGCCACGCTCCGGCTCACCCTTCAGCCTCCTTCCTCACCCTGCGACCTTCTTTTTCCATCTCCCTCTCTCTCTTCATGCACTCTCTTTGCGCCACGGTGCACGTCGGATGTCGTCAAGCGAGGGCTATTCCTTTTTTTCTCTGGCACATTCTTCCTCTCTACCTCCATCACTCTTTTCCCTCTTCCCCTCGGCTGAATCTTTATGAAGAAAAAGAATATAAGTACTCGTACTTTCTTCATGGTCCTTTGGCTCGGGTACATGGCTAACTGGCCACCAACCAGTTACGGCTTCAAACTTTATCTATTTTTATTACCAACGCTTTCAAGGTGCCCTCTGGAAGCCTAGAACTTGTTACAAAGTCGTTCAGATGGCAGCAAAAGACCCCGAGTACCTTTAAAATCTGGAATTCATCCACTTCAGGACCTAGTCAGGTCACATATGTTCACCAGGACAACGTACATCATAAGCCTGCCCACGGACTATACATCGGCGGTTGTTTTCACGGCCGTCGGTATGTATTACAAAGTAGCTCAGACCATGAAGAGATGCCACTACGGTGTCATCCCCTTTCATACCACACAATGGGCCTCCAAATCCGATTTTCAAAATGATCGCGTTAAACGCGTCCGGCAGATTTGCCAGGGGAGCCTTCATCCTGCGCCCTTCCATGGACAGCTCCCTTACAATGCTCCTTGTTTACGGTTCTCGTCAAAGGGATTTAACCCGGTGTTTCTCTCTGGCCTGGGAGCCCCGGCGCTCTTGCCGACACACACAGAAAAATCTCTCTCCTCTCAACGGGGCGCCACTTCTGGGACAATCCTGGCAACTCTTGACAGGGACATCGAGGGCGTGATGTGGCTCATGGCTAGCTCGAACATTTGATGGACGTGTGATCCATTTGAAATGCTCTTGACAGCCAGGTTAAGGCGATAGGAGTAAAGCAATAATTTTAAGTTTGTTTACCAGTGACCTGGACCTGGCTAACCTGAACCTTCAACTACCCGGCTCCTTTGAACACCAATCTTCCGCATTTGCATAGGCCCGCATTACTCCGCAAGTACGATCGATCATGACCTCCTTTCGTGCCAGTCTCAAGACGTCGATATCATTTGCTAGTTCAGTTTTTAAATGCTTATCATAAATATCGAATCTGCACTCAAAATAGCTTTGGGCACTCAGCACTCAAGACACTCATTGGCACTCAAAAACATTAAGAACAGTTTTAAACACTCTGCCACCCACAAATTCCTTATCGGACTGTACACATGGACACTTGGCACTCAAAATAACTCGTTAACACTCACGGCACTCAAAAATCGATGTGGGTACTCAAACAAACGAGAAACAGCTATAAAACTTCAATAACACTTTCGTTCACGCGACCGAGCTGTCAGTAACAACCTCCAACTAAATATTCACTTTTACGAAAGTGTATGAATTCATGTTTGGTCAGTTAAACGTCCAGATACGCACTCAGGAAGTCTCTATTGGCAATTCCATCGTGATCTCAGGAATCTTTACGACTCGAGGTGATCGGTTGATTTCTATACAAGAGAACTCAGTGTGTGGCAATGCACACCATGGACAAAGGATTCTTTATATGACGTCTCGTAAAAAGACTCCAGCGGCACGTGGCACTCAACCGATATATGTATACAAAGATTCAGGGGTCATGAAATAAGAGGCGATGATAGGGTGAAATCTTGATCCTGGGCGTGTTTAAAAAAAATATGTTTCGTTATCGGAGTAGCCCCAACGGGACTTTTCACCCCTCATGGGCTTCTCTGCAACATTGTGTTTTTTATTAAAGCCTAACGGACTTTGATCCTTACAATTTTTTAATAAATAAGATAAAAGATCTTCCGGGTCCAAATATTCTTGCGAATTTTAATTGAGAATAAACAGGAATATTAATCACAGAAAAATTCATCAAAATTATTGGATAATTTGTTGATTAAAATTTTTTTATTCTAATTTAATTTTGAAAAAATTGAAATGGCGGAATCGCGAGTGGTTTCAACGTCGTCTACGGGGGCGTGTTACGTCGGAGGGTTACGAACCGTCATGCAGCTCTCCCGAGGGGCGTGCAGTCGCGAATATTTTATAAATTAATGTCAATGTGTTTCCCCCCTTTCCCTCCCACCCTCTCTCTCTCTCTCTCTCTCTCTCTCTCTCTCTCGCTTTCGTTCGCTCGCTTCTGGTGATATCCGGTTACCGGAAATTCACAACAATACCGGGGCACGCGTGCCTCTCGGCAGAAAGAGTCACCGATAGAAACGACATTGAATTAAAATATAAAAAAAAAAAGTGTATATAATAAAATAGAAAACTTTTTATTGCAGACCTTTTCTCGTAGGAAATTTCTTGCACATTGTCACCCTCACCCCACTGCGTCGTGGAGTAGACACAACATTTTTTTTCTTGCCCCTAAACCACCCCCCATCAAATAATTTGCAACTTTTATTCAGTATTTTCGAAATTTATTGCTAAATTTGTTTTTTCCACGTCTATAATTTTTTTTCTAGCCTAATCTCGTCATTATTTTTTGACAGAATTTTTTTTTACTCTCGAAATATACGAGACACCGATAAAAAAAATATATTTCGCGCCCATGACGTGTGTGGAGGGCACAAAAAAATCCTGAATATTTTATTGCTTATTATTGTACTTTCGAATAAAATATCGCGTGCAAGCTCGTCCCTCTATGGGTTTTTCGGCTTAATATAAACACAAGGAAGCCACTCGATATTGTCAAACGCTTTAGCAACTCTCGACCACTTTTTTTTCGTCTCTTTATCCACGAGTAAAGCAACGAAAAAAAAAGAATAACAGATTTATCGAGACTACCGAACGACCGAAGTTTTCGAACTTTCGATATCGATAGCCACCAATTTTCTTCCCCCCCCCCCTCCCCCACTTCCTCCTAATTTTTATAATCTTCTCAATTTCGTACTTATGCACACACTAATATTAATATTTAATGACAAAAAAAAACACCATAAAACTCGTAAAATTGCTCTTGACATTTATTTCTCACCATCAACATCAATTTTCTCGTATCGATTCATTTCAGAATCTTTTCCTCGATGTACAGTCTCGAAAAAATATTTTTTTTTCAGGAAATTCAGAAAAAAAACACATTTATTCGATAAAAAATCTTGAAAATTATCAGAAAAGTCGAAATTTTGAAAAAAAATTATGATTTTTTAAAGAAATCGGTTTATCCCGATGTTAAAGTAGGAAAAATCAACCCCTGCACGTTTCCCAAGTTCATACGACGGCCAAGCAACCCTTACGCTTTTTCTAATATTGCCATACGATACTCGAGGCGTGGTCCTTACGTCCGTTTTCGTTCTCTATCCTCAGACCTTTGTCCTACGACGTTATATAAATATATATAGAAGCACAAACCACCTGGACGTCCAGATTGCCACGTAAGGCAAAAGATTTTTTTTTCTCGACTATAGCCACCCTTACGAATTCGTAATGTAACGGTAATTCGAGGTAATGGCCAAAAAATCGACAATATTTTATGGCGTATTGAAAAAAAATTATTTTGTATTGAGGAAAAAAATTTGCAACTGGTTTTTCGATAAAAAAAAGTTGAACCAATTTCGAGGTTTTTAAGAAATGAAAAAAATGGATTTAAAAAAAATCAGGATTCGTTTGAGTTCATTTCTATTTATTGAAAAAATTATTTAACAATTTGAAAAAAAAAAAAAATTGAAAATCGTTCGCTGCTCGTCTCGAAAAGATTTTTTTTTACTATTTTCTTTACTACGAATGAATGAAACGAGATTTAAGGTGAAAGAAAAATGTGAAGCCAAATAAACATCCACTCGAAGGTAATCTTAAGGGTTTCCCGCCCGAATGAATGAGCAGAAGAGCTCTTTTCTCTGGTCCGCGTGAACGGGGCCCTTGGAAAAGGGGCCCATTTTTTTTCTCATTTTTTTCGAGGCTTTCAAATGTTTTTTTTTTTTTTCTTCAGAATAGTAGCCTTTTTTTTTTTGTAAATATTTTTGGTTCCCCTGAACCACAAAGTATCTTTGTCCCCGAAAAAAAAATTGGACCACGTATAATTCGTTTGTGGAGCCACAAGAATTTTTATTAAATGAAAAAAAAAATTGAAAAAATAAATTTTTTTTCGTCGATTTAAATAAATCAATAGATGCAAATAAAATTCATTTTTCTTGCTGTATTTATTTATCTAATAAATTTAAATCTACGTTTTAATCTTTTAATTTTTATTATTTTTTTTTTTTTATACGGTTAAATATAAAAGATATTAAAATAAAAATGTATAAATTTCTATATAAATACAGTTAGCTATAAAAGTAGAGCATACGCGTGCTGTTAAACTCGAGTGGCAGGTGGTATTCGCTGGAGAAAGAAATAAAAAGAAGAAAAAAAAGAGAAAAAAAAAATTCACGATGCATCGCAGTCCGAGAGCGATCGAGCTCGTTTTTTCTTTAATCTCGTGCCCCAAGTCCAAGATCTCGATTCTCCTGCTCGTGTTTACAACTTTCTAAGCAAAATCTACGACATCATTGAATACACACTTACCTTTTAATTTAAATGAAACGTCGATTATACTCGATGAACAAATATTCATTAAAAGGATAAAAAATAACAGCAGGAAATTATTTTTCTCTTTAAAAAAAAGACACTTGTTGATTTTTGGGACGAATTTTTTTTCGCCTGATTCTGAAATTTAATTAATTAAAAAAATGACGATTTTGTGTAGTGAATTAATTAAAATTTCACAGCAATAAATATATTTTTGTTTCGATGTATTTTCTTGTTTTGAATTTGAGTTGGAATTTTTTTGAAAAAGGATATTAAGGGGCTGAATAAAAGAAACAGAGACCAGAGTATTTTCTTTTCTTCTTTAAATTGAATTAATTAGTTATTATTCATATTTTATACAATAGTAATCATAGTTAAGGTATTTTATTTGTTTTTTTTTTCTCTTTATAGTATCTATATTCTTACAAGGAGGAGAAGGAGAGCTCGGTGGATGGGAAAAGGAGGAGGATTTGTGGAGAGTTGTCAAGGAGCGGGGGGGGGGGGGGGGGGGGGGGGGGTGGAAAGAAAGGGAAAGGATTCGCTAATTAATACCATAATAGACGACATTTTGCTCTTGCCTTTTTCTCGAGATTGTTTGTGTATTTATTCCTCACATTTCACTAGTTCGAAATCGAAGAAAAAAATAATAATTTATTCGACGATTAAATAAAAATGTGCAATTCGTTTAAATTTCGATGGGATATAATTTTAGTATTTTTTCTTTTGCCAGGATCGCGGATTGATTAAATAATTTATTTAAAAATTGATCGAGGCCAGCGTACGCTTGAATTAAAATTTAAAAAAATTGAAAATAATAAAAACAATGGAACAAAAAATTCTTTTTTTCTTACGACTTCGAAATTTCTCACTCACTCAATTATTTCGTTCTCTCTCTCTCTCTTACTCTCGTGTACACGTAGATTTATAATTATTTCTCCTTTTTTTGTCTCTTTACAATCTTAGATCACGAAGTTATATTTTACACAGATCCACTTACGACTTAAAAGCTAAATTTTGTGTATTTTGTGTGTGTGTGTGTTTGTGTTTTTTTTTATTTATTTATTTTGTGTACGGTCCTGGAGCGTATTTGAATTTCCGTTAAAATTATTTACAAAATTTTCGAGTTTGCACGACACCGAGAAAATATCGCGAGAAAAAAATCTTTTGTTTTTTCTTCCTTCGTTCGATAATTAATTTAATTCATTTTCTCGATCGTCCAATACTCGATTTTTTTTAGCCCCAGGACTAGTAACGCTAGAAAAAAAATTCTACTCAAACATCCCTTCGGGATGTCCCCCATTCGTTCTCTCTCTCTTTCTCTTTCTCTTTCTCTTCCCCCTCTCAGTCCCTTCGGAGCATTTCAAGCTCTGTTATTTAGCTCGCACGCAAACTTTGTTTTTTTTTTTTTTTTTTTCCATTTTTATATTTCGAATTTTCCTACCCCGCAATTTCATGCAAACTTGTTTGTGGAAAAAAGTCGTAGAACAAGAATACGAGAAGGAGGAGCAAAGTGCTCGTTATAATAATTTCCCCTGCTTTCAAGAATTTCTTGCATTTTATATCGCCAATAAAAGTAACCACAAATTTTTAAGCATTTTCCAATTTTCAATGAACGCGAGAAAGAAAAAAAAAATAGACGAAAGATAAACTTACATTTAAACTTGAATGGAAATCGTCCGACCCCCTTAATTCCAAAATTTTCTTCATTCTTTGTAGCTCGTTTGACAAGAATTTCGTAAAACTGGTGGCAAAGAACCCGAGGTTTGTTAAAATCAGTGAAATTGCATGGTGGGTTGTAGGTAAAAAGCTGATTAAAATAACTCGACTGGTTAAAAGGCTGACGAAAATGCTGGATTACGGAATTTCATGAATTCGAAACCACGGAGTTGAAGATAGGCGTCGTGTCGTCGCTGTTGTTGTCGTATTTGTTGTTTTGCTAGCGGGACACGGATCGCAGGCGATTTCTCTGGCGGCAGAGGGCGCGCAGCGGCAGTGAAGGCAAAGAGAGCGCGCGGGGGGGTCACCCCCCCGCCTGGGTGGGGGACTCCCCCCGCGCGGGGCAAAGCGAAGATTGGGCAAGCGTCGCGCGACTTCTGCGCAGTAGCACGCGCGCCTTCTGATGGGGGAAGCGTGCGAGAGAAGGAGAGAATGAGGGAGAGAGAGAGAGAGAGAGAGAGAGAGAGGACACGATCGCAACGCGAAGTAGGTCGTGCTCGCAACGTCCGAGAATCGCTTCTTTTCTCTCGAGACCGCACACCCGGATGTTCCATACTCGTTTTTTCCTCCCCCTTCCCCGACCGTTCTTGTTGTTTTTTGTTGTTTTAATGATTTTTTCAAAAATTCGAAACTTTTGTGTTTCTTCGGTAAGAAAAAAATGGCGGAATGTTTTTTCATTAACCGCGACTCTTTCCCGGCAATTTTTTCTGTCTTTTTGTTTTAATGGGATTTTTCACACTGAAGGGGGCGCTACGCAGCCCCATACCCTCTCGTGAATTCCCCCGTCGACGCTCCTCGAGTGCTGATCACTTTCTTCTCTTTTCTCAACGCCTTTTTTCCCCTCTCTTTTCAGCACAGCCCCTCGAAGAAACCACGACGATGATTGCGTTCGCCCCAATCTCGGGTCAGGCTCGCCGGTTTTTCTCGTTAGACCGCCGGCCATACCCTGTAACAAGAAAATAATAAAAAAAACATTATTTTTTTGAGTGCACGACAATTCAAAATTTTAGATGTTTTTTTGGGCAGCCATTTTTTATTTATTTTTTTTTATAGAGAGAAAATACTAACGTGAGTAATCCTGGATTAGGATCGGCCTGGTACCACGAATACTGTGGCATATATCCCGCGTGATGTGGCGGGGGTGGGGGCGGGGGTGGATGATGACCAGGCGTATGCGGGTGATGATGGGTATGGGGTGGTGCGTGTGGATGTGGATGGTGTTTCATCTCGCCGGGCCAAGATGGCGCGGGCGGGCTTTCATTGTGCTGTGGCGACATTTCACTTCCAGGACTCGAACTCCCGGGCGTGTGTCCACCTCCACCTCCACCCATTCCCCCCAGGTAACCCGTCGTTGGACTTCCCGAAACGGAACTTCCACCGCCTGGAACAGTGAATAAAATCAAAAATTTTAACATTTTTTTCATCAAAATCGATCCACAACTTTGGGAAATATAGAAGAAATAGACTTTGAGTGCCATTGAGTGTCAAATGTAATGTTAAGTCATTTAGAAACGTGTGCAAATCATCACGAGTTTTCTGGATGATTGCAAATGATTTTGATTCACTTTTTAAACAGATTCTGAGTTCCTGAGTGCTTTTGAGTGACCAATTTGAACATTTTTGATGACAAGAAAAGTGAAATTAGATAATTTTAACTAACCTCCTTGCATCAGGCCACCAGGTTGACCAGGCTGTGGCGATGGTCCACCAGGCAGTGCTGTACCACCAGCTAGTAAACTACCGTGTTGTCCACCACCTCCTCCTCCTCCTTGTTGCGCTGCTTTCATCATCTTCTTGTACTTGCTTCTCCTGTTCTGGAACCAGATTTTCACCTGCAACATTGTAAACAACACGAGAGATCTTGATCAGTTCTAGGTCGGACCATAAAAGTTAGACGGTTAAAAATGCTCAAAAGAAAATTTGAGTTTTGGTCTATTTTTTCAGAACATTCTAAAAATAAATGGTTCACTCAAACAGCTGTATTTTTTTTTCTAATCAACTTATCGAGGCATACCTAGGCTCATTCTCTCCGCAATCGATTCAGCTTCAAAATGCCGCTTGTTGCATTGTTCTGCGACAATTATTGATTTTTTTACGAATTTTCAAAGTTCAGTCACTTTGAGTGATAAAAAATAGTAAAAAAATAGCCTAAAAAATGGATAATTTTTGTTTTTCTACTTTTGCAACGTTCAAAGACACTAGTCGAACGGAAATTTTCCGCTGATCACGAATATCGTGTTGAGAATATTCATAGTGGGGGTAATACGGGTCAAAAATAGTGAAAACGTGATACGGTGACGTTTTTTTTGATACTCGAGGCATAAATTAAGTGCTCGGTGAGAATTCTTTCGTCAGCAGCGACGGAACGATTCTCGCTGATGAGGAAAAGGACGGAAGGGGCGAGAAGAGAGAGAGAGAGAGAGAAAGAAAAAAGAATACACGACGATCATAGCACAGAGCGTCAGGACGAGAAGGAGGATTACAATTTAGTTTCGTAACAGGTTTTTTTCTTATTTCCCCCGTCGCTCCTCTTCGTTGAGATGGTCACGTAGACGTGGCGCGAGAGCTCTCGGCAGATCACCACCTCCCACAACAACGAAGAAATAGTCTCGTCGTGGCTCCAAATGCACTCGCGGATTGCATATACGCAATGCTTTGTTTTTTTCCTCGTCCCATCGTGACGTTTTTTTTTGTTTCTTTCACGGGATCGTTAATTTCGATTCGTAAACAAGAGATTATGTAATCGAGTCAGCAAATTTTCTCAGCTCGCGCAGGAAAGATTTGATAAATCTTAGAAATTAATTATTTTTTTTCTAATTTAACAAAATATTTTTTTTTTTTCTGGTAACTAACAAAATTTTCAACACTGAGGTTTTTAACCCAGACAAAAAAAAACTGAAAAATCGAAAGAAGAGTGAAATCCTTGAAGATTGCGTAAAATAGCCCGGAGGACGTTTTTACTTGGTCCTTTATTTTTCTTCCTCATACGTTTTTTCTTCTTCGCTCGTTTCTTTTCTCTCTATCTTCGTTTCCCGGGGCGAGCTTTCTCTCCTCTCCGCCTTCTTATAATCCCGGGAATCTATCTGTGGGCGAGCATGCGTCAATCAAAAAACCGTACGGTTACTTTAATTAACTAAGTCGGGGCGATGGGAGAGACGATCAGAAAGAGAGAAGGCAAAGGAAGGGAAGGCGAGGGGGGGCTCGAACAACAAGACGAAGCCGCGAGAGACGATGCGTGTTTTGTGTGTGCCTTGTGTGCGAAGGGAAAGGTCGAGAGGAAGATACGATCCAGTATCAAAGAATTGGTGCAAAATTGGACCACTCTCTAAGTTTCAAAATGATTATTTGTTTAAATAAAGAAATTTAAAAAAATTTCTGATAAAAAATTCGAAACTCAATGGCTCGACACTCAAAATCTCAAAAACTCAGAGTCTCAAACTCAAAATTCCATGAGTTTCGAGCTCGGAACTCAAAAAAAATTTAGAAACTCAAAAAAAATTGGAACTTGAGCTGGAACATGAATTCTACGTATGCTCGCAAGGCAAAAATGAGGAGGCACTCGCAACCGCGTTCGCGCGCGCGCGCGGGCACTCACGCGACTCCGCGGGAGCGAGCAGAGCGTGCCGGCGCGAATAAATCTCTTTCTAATTGCTCCGTGAAAAAGCGAGAGAAGTTGCTCAAGGTACAGGGGGCGCCCGACAAAGGCGGCATCAGAGACGACCGACTTCTTTCATACTAAACATAGATATATATGTATAATAAATGTGGGTCCCATATATTTAGTCTTTCCTTCACGGTGTGGATGAACAAGCCTTCCTGCCAGTAGCCACCTTAAGGGAGGGAGAGCTTTTATCAATATTTACTACCGTGGGATAACGTGGCATAATAAATAGAAAGCAAAACGAGGATAAAATGGTAATTATTCTTGTTTTATATCAATATTTATATTTTTTTGAGTGTTTTTGATTTTTCAAATGTTTTTTTCTACTTTTTGATTTAATGCAGGAAGAGTTTTTGGGCTAAAAGGAAAATTTATTGAGATTTTAATCATTTTTTCGCGTATTTTTGTTGATTTTTTTTTGAGTGATCAAGTTTTGGAGTGAATGAACTGACATGAACCGTGACACGCGTCACGGTATTCTATATCTGGCTTTATTGCGCCCGATGCCCTTTACAATCGTCTCTATATATCGTCTCGTATTCCGGTATCGCCTGGAAGACTCGAAGGTATCGACTATTCTGAAGAGAAAGAGAAAGACAGTGAGAAAGAGAGCCGTCGGTGCGCCTATACTCAGCTTTATATACATCGACGTTGAACTGCGTAGTAAATGGTTGACGGGAGCACGATTCATCCAAGTTACAATGCTATAACCAACCCCAAGCCTTTCTTATACCATTTATTTTTTATTTCACAGTTCTAGAACACCCACGATTTACATCGATTAAGTTCATGAGAAAAATTTCATGGGATTATGTCGCAGTTGTGGAATTATTATTCTGCAATATTGTTGCGATAGACATTAACTAACTAAACGTTCAATTTCAAGCCGCTGTCTCAAAAACTCACGGATTTAGACGCGGCACTCAAAGTCACTGAAAATCATCAAAAACGCATACTTCGATCGATTTCATAGGATTGCGCAGCAATTCTGCGATTATTATTCCGCAACTTTGTTGCAGTGGATTGTAGCAAATAGCGTGTGAAAAGTAGGGTTTGAGTGTCGAAAACTCACCGAGTTAAACGAGGCACTCAAAATGACTGGAAATCATTAGAAAATCTTGAAAACTGTCCAGTTTTTCTGTCAGTCTATTGCTGAATTTTGAAGTTTAAACAAACAAGAAGGGATTCGAGTGAAAAATTGGTAGGAACTCTGAGAAAATTGAAAGAAAAACTCAAAATCCGCTCAAAATCAGAGCCGCACTCAGAGCCACTCAAAAATCGAAACTTCGTAGAAAAATGTAGTTTTTTTCTCGTTTTATTGTTCTTTTTGCCTCGTGTGATTGAGGAATAATTGAAAAAAATGACGACTGCATTTCTCGTCGATTTCACTGAATACACGATGAGTATTCTGAATACTCGATGAGTATTCAGGATTAATAATAATAATAAAAAAAACGTAAATAAATGCGAATATTTATCGACTGGCGGATAGGAAAAGAGCGAGGCTCGATTAAATATTCATATAAAAGCAGCGCGTCGTGCTCCTCATCTGGGAATTATTTTTCGTCACACGATGCAATTGATAAATTGAATTTCAAAATGGCAAAAAATCGAAGAAATAGAAACAATCGACCAAACTTCCCAAGAACGTAGCAATTTTTTTTTTCTTCCTTTTTTTTCTTTTTTTCTTTTTCCACTGTACGAGTAAAAACTTTTCATTGATCGTTAATGACGAGTCCACGTGTTGAGGATAACGAGTTCTGTCCATTTAGCAATAATTATATAGATTATAGTTGAAAAGTAAGAAAACAAAGAGACTACACGAAATTGCACTTGAACAGAAAATTTCGAGGTCTGCTTATCAAGTTTCGATATTTTTCGATCACTCAATATCGACCAGGTCAAATTATCAACAAATGAATCAACATTAAAATCATTGACCCTTGAATCCCGAGTTGTTGGACTCGTAACTCGGTTTTTTTGAGTGTTTCCTGACCTTGGGTGACCTTGAAAGGGACCAGAGGTCAAAAGGTCACGGTAAAATTTGCAACTATCGAGCAAATCCAACTTTTGACCATGTTTTTTCTTCACTTTATTTAATCCTGTTTCTCATTTATTTGAAGTTTCTTTCAACGCTCGTTCCAACGTCCATGAGTGGCGAATATTTCAACAAAAGTTATTCTCTCCGGTGCGGAGTGACGTGCGCCAACGTACATCAGGGCTTTTCGCATGCCCACGATGGTTCCCGTTTCCGGTCTGGCATCGGTGATGCGCAGTGCCACTTTAACAACGACCAAATTCCCCCGCGCGAAATTCCCTTTTTTTCCCTGTCTCTTATGCATCCACGTCCGTCCGCTTTTTTCTCGTATTCCCTTTGCTTATTCATGCTCTTTATTTATTGTTCTAGTTATTTATCCATTTTTTTTTCATCCTGGAGTAAAATTTATCAGCGTGTAAAAATGTGGGATGATCGAAAGAAAAGAAAAAAAAAAGAAGAAAAAAAAAAGAAAAAAACTGAAACGTCATTAGGCTGATTTACACGCCATTTTTCGGGTTCCCAGGCTTCGGGGGTGTTCTCCAAGAGTCGAAAGAAAATTTATTGATAATGACGAAATAATCGCTTCCGGTTATGGGACTCGAAATATTTTATTATTCACGCGAGCGTGAAAGCCTTCTTGTAAAAATATATACATTTATATCTATATATATATATATATGTATTTATAAATGTGACCGCCAACCCTCTTAGAATGGTATCGTAGGGTGACCTCTATGACAGAAGGGTCACGTGTGGCACACCCTAATCGCTAATTATCAGAGGCTTTATGATCCAAGAACCGTAAACGATCGAGAGCTTCGTTTATAAATTAGTGACACACTGGGTTCTTTCTTATTCCTTTTGGATATATCCATAACTATTAAAAAATAGGGATATTCATTACGTAGGATATTTATACTTACGATATATATATTTTTTTTAGGTTTTCTAGAATTTTTTTTAGAACTTGTACATTTTTTTCAACTTTTTAGATGTTTTAGATATCGTTCGAGTGTATACACAATTTTTTCCTGAATCTATTGATCATTTTTAGATTTTCTAAAATCGTTATCGATGTTTTTAGATTTTTTTTTAGAAAAGGTACATTTTTGAATCTTTTTAGATGTTCCGGACACTGGCCAAGTGTCTACAATTTTTTCCTGAATCAATTAATCATTTTTAGATTTTCTAAAATCGTTCGCAATGTTTTTAGAATTTTTTTAGAACCTCTAAAAATGTCTATGGAGCGTCTAAAATTTATTTTCTCCCTTTGCAAAGCTGTTCACGACGTTTGTAAAGAGTTTCACGTTTCTCGGTGAGTTTTTGGTCTTCCTAAAAATGATTTTTCGAGATTTCTACTAAAATATTTTTAATCAATTCTGGAAAAAAGAAAAAAAGAAGGTTTTTGGTCCGATTGGACCATGTATAAATTCCGCGTTTTGTAGGTGTGTACCTTCGTCATGGTGCGGGAGCTTCATCGGCTTTGGATTTTCTTTTTTTCTTCATTTTTTTTCTTCGCCATCTTTTTCTTTTTCTTTTTTTTTTTTCTTATTTTTCTTAGTAATGGAGGCGCTGCTAGGACACGAGGTAAAATTGCAACCTGGCAAAGTAGCAAAAGAGAACGAAAGAGAGAGAGAGAAAGAGAGAGAAACGAGAAGCAAGGAGAATGTCGTGGCGTGCTCATCGAGGTGTAGTTCCTCGTCCCCTGTGTGGATGGCCGTTCCTGCGAGCCGTGGTCAGCGTCCCACTAAGCCACGGTCGCGCGTTCTCCTTGCCTGTTCGCTAAATTGCTTGTCCCCCCCCCCCCCCCTCCACCTTTTCCCTCGTCCCTCGTCAACCATCACTTTTATATAGTAACCCAACGGATCTCTGTCTCTTTTCTCTCTCTCTCTCTTTCTCTCTCTCTCTCTCTCTCTCTCTCTTAGCTCGCGGTCGTTAGATACGTGTTCTCGAGCAAAAATTGTCCTATGCATCGTCAACTTACGAGATCCATCTGCCTGCATCGATATTCCGACTTGGTTTCGTCATTTTAATACTAAAAATTATTTTTTTCGACGATTTTAGACAATTTTAGAACTTTTTAGAACATTTTTAGAACATTTTAGATCGTTTTTAGAATATTTTAGAACTCTTTAGATCTTATTTAGAACATTTTAGAATTTTTTTGAAGATTTTTGTTTTAGAAAAATCTAAAAATATCAATTGGAGCAGGAAATAAAATATATTTTACAACGTAATCGACGATAAATTGATGTTTATCGTTCTCGAATGATGATTGCTCGAAGAGCCACTGCGGATCGAGTTTGAATAAGTAATACGATGGAAAAGAAATATATATTTTTTTTTAGAACCCTCTCTCTCTCTCTCTCTCAAAGCCTCGTAATAATCATTGCGGTTAAGGAGGAAGACGAGCTATGAAAATTACGGTAAATTCTACACTGTCATTCTGCCAAGAAGAGAATATAGACTATCCGGTTGGTTAACGACACCGTGACTCCCCGGGGACGTCCGTTCCCATGGAAAACTGTCCACAGTCCCATTGAAACATTAATTACATATATAAACACATGATATAAAAATATAAAAAAAATAAATAAAAAAATTTAAAAAAATGAGAATACAAAAAAATTTACAAAAATATTTATCATCGATGTTACTTTTCGTTTGGAACTTGGCGATGCAATTTTTTTTCTCTCCTCTTCTTCTTTCCTAATTTTTTTGCGATTTAGACGTTTATGGAAAAATGAGAACATGGGAGAATTTCTCATTTGTTTTTTTTTTCTCTCTTTTTTTTATTCTTTACCAGATGCACTCCGATTTTGTACGAATGCGATAAAAAAAAATTTAATAAAAAAAAAATAAAAGAAAAAAAAAGAAGAAAAAACAAACAAACAGAACGTAGGAAAATAAAATTGTGTTGCTAGGAATATGGATGTGTTACAGCCTTGCGGCGACAAGAAAACCGAACACGTAACGCCTTGGAGCACGTGTTCTCGTCGTCGACGTTGTCGTCTTTTGTTGCTGCATCGTTTTTTCACACTTTTGGATAACAATGCACGCGAATGAGCGAAAGAGAGGGCCCCCGTATATGCCAAAAAGGAGTTGTACTATTTCGTCACATGCTCGGTACAGCGAGAGAGACTCATGCCTCAGTTATACACCAAGAAAGGCAAAAATTTGCATGACAAATGAGTGGGGAGTTCCAGAGAACTCGTTTGATGAAAGAAAACATATTCGATAGTTGCCGGGGCTTTGTTGCACTCGTCAAGATTTTTAGATCATCAAGCATCATTTTTCGACACTTTTTTCGACCAAACAAACTTTTTTTTAATTTTAAATTCGTGCTGAAACACTCAAAATACAGATTTTGACACTCAAAAATTGGTTCTGCCACTCAGAATATTTGTTTGCACTCAAAATCCGAGTATCGAAGCTCAAAACTCGTTGCTGGCACTCAAAATATTTGTTAGCACTCAAAATCTGAGTCCACAAACAGCCGAACTATTTTTCGCACTCAAAATCTATTTTTTTACACTCAAAACTCGACTTTGGTGATTTGTTCGTCTTTTCTCTCGTGTCGACTTGAGTGCTCGACACTCTTTCGAGAAAACGGTTCATCGAAAAATGCAACGACACTCAAATGCACTCAAAATCACTCAAAAATTGTGTTTTTTTTTTTTTTTTTTTTTTAATAAGAAAGGGAAAAATTGACGAAAATCTGCATTTATTTATTGCTAACGAATGGCTCTAAGCTCCTCCGGCTGCATTTACGGGTGTACGCTACATCGGGCTTGATGCACCGTTACCTTTTTGCAACGTCCTTCGCGTTCCTGTCGGTTAATGTACGAGACTCGGGAACGCGTATAAAAATGCACATACAGCGTAGCTCACAGTCGCGATCAAGAAGAAAAGAAGATAAAAAAGCAGAAAAAAAGAAGAAAAGAAGAAAAAAAAGGAATTGAGCGAAGAAGAAAAAACGTAAGATCGCGATATAAGCAAACATATAGATATATTTTTTTTTACCTACGTCTATATCTATATATATAAATAGTGTATTTATTTTGTATGTATAAATGTTGGAGAGGGCCTACACAGGAGTGAAGGCTCGGTCACTGGAACGCGACGTTTCCTTCGTCTCCTTAACGACGAATTTACGTCATGCTTCTCTGATCATTTTCTCTCTCTCTCTCTCTCTCTCTCTCTTTCTCTCTCTCTCGCTACTTCTTTTTTCTATTTTTTTTCCTCCTCGTGGGATAACGTGATTTTGGCTCGGTGCAGTCCAGGAAGTGACACAAGTTATCATGAAGTTCACATATATGTGAATCTTTATTTAAAAAAAAAAAAAAAAAAAAAAAAAATGGGAAGATCAATTTTTAGTCTTAGGATTTCGAATGTACAGAGATCAGGGATTTTTTTTAAGCCTGGGATTTGTCTGTTTGGGATTTTTTGAATATTGATTTTGATGCTGTTACGAAATAGTAATTATTTTATTGTTTTAATAATAGTAATGATAATAATGATCGTTTAAACGAGGTTCTCGTAGTTGTCATTGTTGGACCTGACGAGAAGAGCAATTCGGGTTGCACGGATATGCCTCTCACCATCAGTAATTTCACGCTTTTACCAGTGAGCGAGAGAGAAAGAAAGAAAAAAAAAAGAAGAAAAACACGAGAATCGTTCTCCTGGAAAATGTCATCCTCTTGTCCGCTATATCGTGTCACATTGTAAGTTTTTTTTTACACCTGACACGCGTATTTTATTTTTTGTTGTACACATTTTGCTTGATTTGAAGCCAAACGTGTAATTAAAAAAATAGACCCAAATAGTCAATCCAAAAAATGGACTATTACATTTTTTTTAATAGAGTCAATTTTAATTGGAAAAATATATCGAAATATTGAATCGAAAAAATAGACCTCGATTCTAGATTTTTTTTTAAATCGACTCCATTTTAATTGGAAACATAAATCCAAGGGTTAAATTCCAAAAATCAACGTAAGATCGAATTAAAAAATAGACCTGGACGTTAAATTAAAAAAATAGTCAAAGATTAGGTTTGTTAAATCAAAAGAAATTTTGAATCGAAAATTAAACTTGAATATCGAAGAAAATAGACTCGACTATTTCAATTTTTTAAATGGAACCGAAAGAAAGGTTTGAACAATAAACATAAATTTGATTGAATAAATAGACAAAAGATAATTTTGAATTAGAGTCAATCGAGTGAATTGCGAATGAAAATTGATTTGTTCTCATTAAAGAGAATAAAAAAAGCAGAGTTTCTTAAAGGGATAATTATTCCGAATGCCTTTCTCGTTCCGTCCACTTGACCGATGTTTTTCCACGGGGAAAATTACGAGACGCATAGTCATAACAATGATGCGCTTAGATGAATTTGTCTCGGGTTGTTGAAAATATGGCCATAGAATCGAATTTACTGAGCGTAACCGAGCGGAAGCAAAAAGTGTCGTCCGTGACTGTTTCGTGTGGCTCTTGACTTTTCTACGAGATAAGGGAGCCATTTTTTCTATTTGTGTTTCTATTTTTTTTTTTTTTTTTTTACTACAGCACTTCAAATTTTTTTCCACCTGTCCTGTATGACCCAACTTAACTTTCCGTTAGGTCCATTGTTCGCGAAAATTGTTAGAAATCGTCGGCTGTTTACCGAGAGAGCGAAAGAAAAAAAGAAAAAAAAAAAAAAAACAAACATTTCTTCGTAAACGCGGAACTCAATTTTTTTCTCGCCTCGCGTCTTCTCGTAACGGATTAAATAAATTTCCGCACGCATGCCCACTCGCGACCTGACTCTACGAATTTTTTCGTCCCGATCCCGTGGCTAACGGAAATACATTTTTTTTTCAAATCGAAAAATGAATTTTTTTCGAAAAGACTATTTTATTCTCGATATTCAATAGTTGCATGAAATAAAAAAAAAAAGCAATGAATAATAATTTCTTTTTTCAATTACGATGACAGGAGATTGAAAAAAAAATGAACGTCACTTCAAGTCGTCAGTGGGTCGTATGTTCGTAGATTACTCAGTCTTATATTACATAGGCGATTCTCTCAAGAGTTATCGAGACGAGTGATCGCGAAGTTTTTACGTTTTTTTTTTTTTTTTTTCTTTTTTTACACGTATATATAGGCCTGTATGTCTGGTTGCTCCTGCATGGCACCTCCTCGCTCGAGTACCAACAATCATTCCGTCTCGCTCTTTCACGTCAGTCCATTGTTTCGTGTTTAGCAGCAAGGTGAGATTATGTAACGCGAAGAAGAAGAAGAAGAAGAAGTAGAGAGAGAGGGAGAGAGACGAGGAATGAGAGGGAGCGAGATAGAGAAAGAGATCCGTATCTGACGTTGGGATCGCGACTAAATACACTGTAAATGCGGGAGCTCGAGCCCGTATACGTACATCTTGCAAGAATTTTACAATATATACATGTATATGTAGCTCTTTACAAGTTTTCCCTGCGATTCGTCAGCATGAGACTCACCTTGCCACTCCAAGAGAGTTCTATGTCACAGTAAGTACTTTAAATACGCGTCCTGAATCTTGAGTATAAAAAACAAACCGTGCAAGAATCGCTACAGAAGCAAAAAACTAGAAAATGGCACAGTTGAGTTGATTTTTCTCAATTTGCTTCTGAAATATGGATCATTCATTAAAATAGCCTGCAGATTCGTGGAGCGCGGAAAATTTCCGATCGTTTGATACCCCGGAAGGCACAAAAAAAATTGGGTACTATTTCGGCCATTTAATGAGCTATTTAAATAGACTATATTTCAACTGCTAATATCTGCGGAACCATGCGACCGATTGGGGTCGATAAGGAATGTTCTGAAACCGCCAGGAGCAGACCTAGCGGGTCCCATTGGTCCCAATCGTGTATTCCAAGGTTTGGGCCTCTATGGGTCCTCTGAATTGATCTTTCCTTCGACTAAATCGACCTTTCCCTTACATCCATAGATTTTATCCACGTTTTTCGTGTTTCCAGAGATGACAAAACATTCAGCTCTCCTTGAAGACTTGAGTTTGCACGATGCATAAATTTATTGGGGTATCTGGCGCGTGGGTAAAAAGGGGCCTTTTTGGAGGATTGCTCGGAAGGTCCCTGGGAAACGGTTAATGGAAGAAATTACGTTTAATAAATGGTAACGTCAGTCGTTTTCACGCTAGAATAACAATGCGGAGGATTGTAGAGAGAATGTAAATATAAACAGGTATATATTGTGGCCTATTGGAATATTTCTCTAATGGCCCCAGGGGCCGGACACGCTCGCGCTTTTTCGTACGCTTCAATGCATATTTGCACCCTTTTCTCTCGCTGTTCGTCTGTCATCCGGACTTTCTTTACCGCAAGCCCACAAATTCGAATTACATATAGATTTATTCGTGAGAAGGTAGAGAACGAAAGACATTAATTTCAAATAACCATAACCACGTGATTGGAAAATGAGTTATTTTCAGCGACATTAATAAATTATTGTTATTAAATAAAATAATTATACGATTGAGAATTCATATACTCGGAGGAATTGTTTTAAAAAATGTACAAAAGTACTTTGAGGTGAAAAGTTGATTGACTCGTCGTGCGATAGCAGCGCTGTTGTAATTGCTCGGAAAACCGGCATCGTTCCAATCGCCTATAATTATACCCTAAGAGGTAAAGACGATAAGAGCCCCAGACTCGCTTCTAATCTATTCCGAAAAGAATAATATAACGTTTAGATAAACGAGGTAAAAAAAAAAAAAAAATTGAATATTTCGAAGGCAAAAAACGCCGGTGTATGAAATAATACGATAATCATAATATTTATTTCAAAAGTACAAATAAGAGACATCGAGAGCCGCCATATTTAAAGTTTCATGGGTGGATCCTTCGGTGAAGCCATTGTCGACGGCTCCATCGATTTTTACCCAGGGGGACGATCGGTGAAAGTTTATTTGTACATAACCGAACCCCCTTCCCCTCAAACTCTTAAAGTGACACTGCACATGCCGTCAATATATAGATATACATATTTACGGTCATGAAATTAAGGTGGGGAGCCAATAAAATGACGAGTCTGTGCTCCGAAAGCAAAAAAAAATACAAACGAGTGTTCGAAGAATAAAAAACGAAAGAATCAAGCTTCAGAGGGCCCGCTCTCTCGAAGCGTAACCGATAAATCGAGTGTGTCATGTGTATTCATTTTTCAGCGGTGTTACAATCGATATTTTAGTACTTATAATGGAAATTGTCAAAAAAGTCAAATTATTGGCGAGCTGTCGGTCCAGTAGTGACAGTTTTATGTTTTTTTCGATATCAATAAGAAAAATGAAGATTTTTGATCAGCAGAGCTTAAAATTTTTTTTTTTTTGAGGTCCCCTTATATACCTTATGACGTGACAGCCCGTTGACGAGAGAGCGCCCCGCGTGTGGCCACCTAGCGGCGAAAAATCGAACTACAGGCTAATTTTGCGTTTTTTGATTGAATTTTCATTGTTTTCATTGTTGCAAAAGCCTTAAGGCCCGGAAAAGGATTAAAAGTCGACAAAATCGTGTATCACAAGTCCGGAATTCCAGCACAAAGCCAGCGAGATCTTCTCGACTGGTTTACGATCGTAAAACATACTCGTAACTTTGAAAAATAAAAATAAAAATAAAACAGCAACAAGTAAAGACAAAAAATACACAAAAATTGTTATAAAGGAGGAAAAAGGATGAGACTGCAGCTTTGGCTCGACGTCAGAGCAATAAAAATACTGGCAAAAAAATCAAATTCTCCAACAGGCAGCTCGGCTATAAAATCGAAACTATTCTTGCGATTTCCAACGAACCTTCAGTCCACGTGCTTTCCACCGTAGCCGAAGGTCGTAAGGATTTCAACAGGCGACTATTTTGAAGTCAAAAATATTTTGCAAAATTCTTCAAGTCGAAAAATCGACGAAAAATCTTCTATCGATCATTTTTTTTATTGAAAAATCATGTAAATTTTTGTTTTTTTTTGTTTAAATATATTTTTTTTCAATTCTCTCACACGATTCGCGATGTTTCAAGGAAATCGTGCTAATTTCTTGATCTCGCATTCGTAACGGGAATCAAAGATCGTTATCCTTAAGGACGTACCAAACAAATCAGTCTTCGATCTTTAGAAACAGGAAAATATATGCGTACAGCTTTCGAGATCGAGTTGGAAGAGCGATACCAATCGATAAATCTCGTTACGGGTACGAGCCAAACTCATTAGTTTAATTAACATTTTATCTAATGCAATTCCTCATTCATTTATTTATTTATCGGTCCAATTCGTTCGAAATAAATAAACAAATAAATATATTTTTTTATATCAACACGAACCGGAAACGAAATAATTTTTATGAGCTTCCCAAACAAAATTGTAGAGTAAAAAATCGAGGGGGGAGGGACAAACCTGAACCTGACTCGTCTCGAGACGATGACTAATGACAATTTTTCCGTGACAGATGTTAAGACTTCGTAATTACGACGTATTCACACTTCCGTCGAAGAATCCTTCGTATTTATTGTTTCAGTTTTTTTTTGTTATTCTTTTCCCAAGTCCAAGTGGGTCGAGTGGTTTTTTTTTCTCTATTCATTTTTTTTTTTTTTTTTTTTTTTTTGAAGCACAAATACGTATAATTATCGAGTCAGCACTCAGAGACACTTTGAACCTAACTTGGGCGAGCTAATGCAACGACAACTGCCAACGACACCTGAGTGATGATTTTTCATTTTTTTCCCCCTATTTTTCTTATTCGTTATCTTGGATTTGAGAAAAAAACAATTGTTCATTTTATTTTAAGTCAATTCTTACATGAATTTGTTTATTTTTGAACTAATGGAACACACACGTGCGACCTCTGTACGCATCGCCCCGAGCGACTTATTCGCACAAGTATCTTCTAGTTCCTGGTATTCATTTTTTTCTCCTCCTTTTATTCTATTTTTTTTAATTTTTCCTTTTTTTTTATTCCGATGCAACGATCAAATCGCGGATAAATCATTATGAGAGTATTTCGCACATGGCAAAATCGCGCAGTGAGTGGGGGGGAAAAAAAACTCAAGGTTGAAAGAGAAACTCGGCTGTGAATCTTTGTGCAGTTCGTTCTGTGACGATGTGCATTTCCACAGACTCGCGAATGGGAATTAAATCCTGTGGAGAATACAGACGGGATGAAAAAACCGAGAATCGGTGTTTCAACTTTGAAAATTCGTAAAAAATCGAAAAATCATTATAAACAAATAAATCGAGCGGCATTTTGAAGCGGCAAATGTTGCGAAAAAAATGAGCCCGAGTTTAATAAAAAATCTCCACTGGAAGCAAAGTTATGAATTGTTTAATCGAAGCATGATTTTTTTAATTCGATTAAATTCAATTTTATTCGATTTTTCCTGTGTTTCCTAATAATAAATTGCAACTTTTAATCACTGATTAACTTTCTTCATCACATCAACTAACGAATGTAAATTATTGGAAATTTTAGGTCGATATTTAAGGTCTTTCCCGCCCGGTTAAATGGTTTTGGTACCGAGTTCTTGTAATGTGTCCCGTTTATTTAAACAGTGGGACAGACTGCACGGCGTCGGTGGTGTTACAAAACCCATTAGCATAATTCGAGTAGCTCGCTCGAACGCGCTCGAGAGAGCACGATGACAGTGGTTCATGCTAATTAGTAATTAGGATTTAGATTTAACGAGCGTAAGCCGCTCGCGCCAAGGGTTATCCCCGAACACATAATATCAACTTATGTTTACATACGTTCTGTGTGTACTTTATCATCAGAGATTAAATCTTGTCGTAGATCAGTTACGACTTATTAATTCGAATGTATTCATCATATTTGTTTCTCTCGAAGAAAACTTATTAAAAACTTTCGAAATAATAATAATTCAGTAATAATTATTTCTATTTTATTGACACGATATTTATCTGACATTTATGTATTTTTGATGAGTGTTGATTAATGAAATAAATGAATAAATAAAAGTATCGCCATCTGGACAATTTTTAAAAATAATTTCGCAGCGATCGACATTTCGATAAATTCATTAAAATTGAAAACGTAACCCGCAGCGCGGGTCGATCATAAAACTTTATCGCTCGAGGATCACGCAATGTTGAATTTTTTCTCTTTTCTTATTCAAAAGAAAAGTTGCATATTCTGCGGGCACCGGCACTCAAAAAACGTCTGTCAAGAAAGAGTAAATTCGAGCAATAAAAAATAAAATTTTTAATTATCAATATTAAGTAAATTGATTAAAAATAATAAACCGAACAATGTTAATGATGATTAATGACAATTATTCTCCATTACACAATACAAAACATTGATATAAAATCATTAAAAAAAAGAATTCTTCTCCAAGATCGAGGAAATGGTTGCTGCTGTATAATGGAACAGTATGGAATGAAAAAATTGATCGATTCGTTGGAATTTCCGAGACTGATGACGATCATATAAAAGGAATGTCATTCGATGATGTTAAGAGATAGAAAAAAAAAATAGTTACGTGTTGAAATGACATTTCATGATTTTTCGCAATTAAGAAATCGAGCCTAAAACACTTTTGAATAAAAATAAATCGCCAAAAAAAAATTGACGTAATCAATTGATGAATAAAAATCAATAAAATCGAATAAATCAATAAAAATCATTGAAATAAAGACAAAAATTCAAACATCTCTTTTCCTTCCTTGATATTTCATTTTTTTCATATAAAAATACCTCGACCACAGCGTTCCCTCATAACTGCATTAATATAAACGACACTCAAGCCCTCGAAATGATATTTTATCGTAATTTTATTCGGGCGAGTTGTCTTGGCACGCGTCGAGCAAAATCGCACGCTTTTTCGCCTCTTTCTCGCTCCCGTTAGTCTCGGGATTATCTTGGATCTCGATTACGAGTGTAGGAATCGATCTTTGCTGTCGAGAAAACAAATGTATATAAATATATATATATATAGACGTTTAAGTTGGCGGCAAATCTAAGGAGAGACAAAGACAGAGATCGCGAGGCGCGCGCTTCTAAAAAGTTGAGGGGGGGAGGGAGGGAGGGAGGGAGGAAAAAGTGAAAAAAAAGTGATCGCCATAGAAACTGGTTTTCTGCAAAGCAGCCGCTCGATCGTTTGGTCCCGAGAGACGAAGAAACGAGCCACCGGAAAGATCGTTGGATGGGAAGGTAGAAAAAGAAATAAATATAAATCGTGTCTCTTCAAACACACGGACTTGGGAGAATTGAGATTGAAAAAAAAAAAAAAAACATTCAAAAGGGCGTAAGTGCCATGGCGAGGAGGATGGAATATCGTAAAATACGACCTTTTGACCTTGAGAGTAAAAAGTCACAAAAAATGGATGCCGCAAATACTAAAGATCGGGAGAAAAGAATCGACGGAGAAGGAGAACAAACACCAGGAGCTATTGAGTCGTTAAGGCACAAAGTTATTCTCAGCGGATTATAAAAGCCTTAAGGAACCAAATACAACACCCTCTTCGATGTAAAAATGTGGTTGGATCGTTGGAGAACAAAGTGATGACTCGAAATCGACCATTTCGATCGTTAATGCCTCGTTAAACGATGCCGAACCCATGAAATATGTCAAATTTCACATTTCTGCAGTCCAAACTCGCCCCAGTTCAGGCCCTGATCAGGCTGAAGTAGGGTTTGCCTGAGAAGTCGATTTTCATTGGGTCTTGTTCAGGACCAGGTCAGGATGACGTCAGATAAATTGTATTAAAGACTGAAAACATTTGCCTGATCAGGCTCCGTTCAGGGCCGGGTCAGGAAAGCCGGAGATCACCGTTTTTAAGGTTTGGTAAGGTTTGCCTGATTAGAATTCATTTAGGGATAGGTTAGGATCGTCAGATATAAAAATTGCCATCAATTCCTGGTCGCCACCGAGTCAGAATAACCGCAGATGAAGTTTATTCAAGTCTATTAGGGTTTGCCTTATTAGGGTTCACTTAGGACGAGGTTAGGATCGTGAGATTTTGAAATCGTCATCAATTCCTGGTCGGAGGGGTTGGGATAACCGCAGATAAAAAATATTTATCTTTGGATTATCAGGATTCATTTACTTCGACGAAGAAATCATTCTCAGGTCCTGGTCAGGCCCGGATCATTTCTTTATTTCGACGTTTCTTCACTTCTTATCGCTCTCTGAACGAGGGGAAAAAAATTAAACGCCACTTTTATGGGTCCTCGATCATTGTCAACCAAATCTGACACTTTTCCTCCCTTCCATTAATTATTTAGTAATAATTAATAAAAAAAATCAAGCATGGCGGATGGGAAAATGGTGAAAATCGTCAAATTTTCGTGATACTTCCTAACAATCGTGTTTTTCGTGATAAGATCGAACGGAACTATGGAGCTAATGTATCAACGTTTCTTTTATTCAGTTATTTGTTTATTTATTATTTATTAACATACAAAATCCAATATGGCGGTCGGAAAAATTGAAAAATGTTGAGAATCCCGTCAAATTTCTTAACAAATCATGTTTCTCCTGATTGGAACACAATCACGTGGGGTAAAATGGTTTTTGCTTGAAATACAGATATAGAAACACGTGTAAAACATCGAGATCCTCAACGATCGGTGTTGGAGGACGTGTAACACGTGTAGCAAGCTTGTCGATTGAATATTTATTACCAGGAGCTCCTTCTCACTGTACAACCATATAAAACCATCGACATTTTGTCGACATACACACTCTCGTCCTCCCCGAGTATTGAGCAAAAAAAAAATAAGAAAAAAACGTTAAAAAAATGAAAAAAAATCTCCTTTCTGATTTATAGCGCGATCTAATAGTCGGCTCTCTCAATGACGTTGAAAAGCGGTGCCTGTGTATTATATTTACTACAACGACTCGCCATCAGCAGCAACCCCCTCGGGCTCAGATCTTTCGATCTATGGCTCCACGTCGACGACGATAAATATCGCTATTTATTCTCCCTCTCCCTCCCCCCTCTTCGCCCTCTTCTCCCTCGTCCCTTTCGTTTCGTCACAAACCAGGCCGAGTGACTTTTCAGAATAAAATATCCTTTCACCATTTCTTTCATTTGTTTATAAAAAATAAATAAATTTAAAAAATAGTAAAAATTCCATATCAACAATGTTTAAAAAAATCTTTTTCATTGGAAATCTTCGATATATTTTTACAAATTCTCATGTACTTTTTTTTGATATTTAATATTTGGTTACAAATCGATTTTTTTTATTGCAATTTTAATTAAAAAATATAAATGAGGCTTAAAAGATAATTCATTATTTTTTAACGACTGTGACAATTATTGTATCACCTTCGTGGCGAATCACGTGATATTTTAATGACGGTATCACGTGACTTTGAAGACCCTGATTAATGTATAGATATAGAAAATAAAGGGGTTAATTTAATGACTGGCTTTGGTAGCAAGGAAAATTCATCAGAAATGGGAGAAGAGAAAAAGAAGGAGTGTGTAGAAAAATTTAAGGGTAAAGTTTCGACCCTTGCAACTAATTTTATTTACATTCGCCATTTAATTAATTAAACAATTGCAAATGATTGTTTATAACGTAAAGTTGTAATTAAAATTCGTTTATATTTTTATTATGCAATAACGTCGACACAAAATGTCCGAAGAAAAATATTCTCATTACTTATTTAACGCGACAAAGACGGATTAGATTTCTTCGCAAAGAACTCAAGACTCCAAAGATTTATAAAGACGCACTATTTTTTTTTCTCCTCCTCTATATCTTCATCTTTCTTTCTTTCTTGCTCTTTGAAAATTTTCCTGGGACCTGACAAAGTCGTAAAACTTCTCAACTGCGCGTGCACCACTCGTAACAGTCGTTTCTTCGATGTTTATTTGTTAAATGTACGTTTATGAGACAGCGGCGTAAATTATTGTCTTCAGGATTACGCGCACAGTAGCTATTTATTTACATTTTTAGATTTATTTCAATTCATCATGGAAAAGTTTCTTGTGCTAATAGATTTTCTTTAAAATGATTATTTTAATCTTTTTTTTATGGATATTTTGATGCCACAATTTAAATTGGCATGTCTATTGACACACTGGGTCAAATTGACCCGGAAAATTATTCATTTATCTGATTAATAAGAATGAAAAAATAAATATGAAAAGAGTTTGCAAAAAGTTATTAACATATTCGGGCACCGAAAATCTAGTCCGGGTCAAATTGACCCAGTGTGTATAGGAATGGGGCAATTTTGAAAATCGAATTATTATAAATTCACCGAAATGTGCGATCGAAGAAGTCGAAGTTTGTGCATGCTCGGAATTGAACAATTCATTGGGAAAACCACGGGCGTTACAAATAACGCGCGTGGACGCGGACCGGATATACGCTCGCGCGACCTCTATGCAATGTTGCCACACACACACATACGAACATTAGTTACGCAATAAAATGATGGAGAGAGAGAGAGAGAGAGAGAGAGAGAGAGAGAGAGAGAAAGAGAGAGAGAGAAGGATTCTGTGGTATTGGCATTGACGCGAGTCGCGCGTTACTCGGTCTTTGTATTTGTCATTTCGATACGTAACCGTAAAATACATTTAAGGTAGTTCTATCGTGGCATTAATATCGAAAAATGATTTTTTCAGTTTTTCTCACGTACAAAATGGCTCGCGGGCATAATTTAATACAGAAAAGTTGTTGGAAATTCACTAAAGAACAACGTTCTCCAAATTCAAGGTCATCCAAGGTCATGCGTACTTGCTGTATAATTACAAAAATTGTGAACCTCTTTTGTGAACTTTTAACACGAGCTCTTGTGAGAGACCAACGAAAATTGGGATTTTTACCAATAAATATCTCAACGTTCCGACAAAATCTTAAGAAAAAAAAAAAAAAAAACAATAAAAATATTTAAAAAATGTTCAATAAAAAATCTCGTGAATGTTTAATAATAATGGAAAGTTTCAATTCAAAAAAGTAGGCAATTTAATTTTTTTTTGCAATTAAAATGAACATATTCAATGAATTTGAAATGAAAACTGTCTAAATTAATTTTTTTTATAAAATAGAAGTAATAAAAAAACGATAAAAAAATTAATCGTATTAATGTATCGAAGTGTCAGGAAGGATTCAGATTTTTTTATTATTTTTTTTATATCGAAATTGAGACGTATCAAGTCACGAATAATAGATCTCTTTTTTTTTAACGTTCAGTAAAGCTTCGTTGCATTCTTGTTTTTATTTTCCTTTCTCCCATGCATTCTTTTTGTATTGGATCGAAGGAAAAAGAGAGAAAAGAAAAAAAGGAGGAATAAAGTAAAAGAAACGGTTGAACGGTGGTTGGGCCACGCGTTATTATTGATGACGTTGCGTGACGTCGAGGCGCCGAGGAGAGCAGGGCACGTCGTGCAGCCACAGGTGGTTCCCAATGAATTCGTTGTCTTTCTAACTATATTTATATATTTATATACATTTCCAAATGCACACTCATCCGATCTCCCTCAACATCGTCCATTTTTATTTCTGCAGCTTTCTAATATGTATATATACATTTTTTTTTTTATATATATACGAATTCACATGTTTTTGCATACGTTCTACGGGCGAACAGGTGTTAGAAACGTCAGATGGTACGGGGAACCCAAACAGACAACGAAATACAAACTTTTTAATCGTTTTTTCAAAAAACAATAAATTCTGAATTTTTTGGATTTTTTTTTCGAATATTTTCATGATTTATTGTTGAATTGTTAAGGTTATTAATTTTTTGTTTAATTGGTTTAAAAAATATTCAATTGACTAACGATTTAGTTGGTTATTTGAACTAGTTTGTGTTTTTTTTTTTTCAATATTTTGTCGTGATTTTACGATTTTTCGATAAATATACCCGCCGTTGACACACTGGGTCATTTTGACCCGGAACGATTTTCCGGGTCGATGATCCGTTTGGAATTCACGAAATGTTTGACTCGATTATGATATTTTAAGTGAAATGCCAACTTTATTAAAAGTTATAATTTTCAAGAATTTTTTTAAACAATTTAATTTGGATTTTTGTGGATTTTTATGACGCAGTTGTGTTGAGGAATGTTTAAAGTGTACTCGTGATTTTTTTCAATAGAAATTGAGCCAAGGGCTGCCGGTGGCCGGCGGATGAACTTACGGGTCAAATTGACCCAGTGTAAATATGCTGTGGCCTTATTAAAGTGTGTCAATGAAAGCTTGAATGGAATGAAATGATTAATTCAGTATTAGAAAAATGGGACAGTCATTAGTTGCCGAAGCAACCGTATGGCGCCACATACGCACGAGAAAAAGAGAGAGAAAGCCCCTATTTTCTTACGCGGCGTGCGCCGCGTACAACCTGTCGCGCGTTTTCTCTCTTTCTTCCATTCTTTCTTTCTTTTTTTTTGGTTTCTCCCTCCCTTTGTACGTTCTCTCTTTCTCACTCTTGAGCGCTTTGACTCTCTTTCTTTTTCCGCCTCATTTCCGAACGCGAGCTCGACTCGCGAGGACCTCGTGTGCGTGCGTGTCAGCCTTGACAAAAGAGCGAAATTGCTGCGCCTTACAAGACGCTGCTCTCTTTCGCTCTTCCGCACTCGCGAATGTCTCTTCCCTCCCCCCCCCCTCCTCCTCTCCCTTCCCTCCTTCCCCTCCTTCTCACTGCACCAAGTTTCTCCGGGCGTACGACCTGGTACACGAGCATCGATTTTTTCTTCTTCTTTTCTTACAGAACTTGCACTTCTTCCCTATTTGCATATTTTAATTAAAGCCAAACGCAATCTGTAATTTATGAAAAAACTTTCAAGTTTTTCTCATCAAGTTAAGCATTCAGACAGTTCTTGCCATCTTTCTCCATCGACTGGTTCAAGTTGCATCGCGATCGGACTTTCCATTTCGGAGAAATCGCAAAACGCGTTTTCGAAGTGGTAAAAACTTAACCTCAAAGTTACATTTGTTGCTGTAATTTGATTGCGACTCAATTTTTTCGATGAAGTTAAATGGCCAATTAATTTTTGCCACTTTTCTGCACATTTTGGATTTGGTTTTATGCCAAACGGACTCTTCGTTTTGGAGAAATCGCAAAACGCGTTTTCGAGGTGGAGAAAAACTTAACCTCAAATTTTCAATTTCTTCCAATTACTCGGGATATCTTTTAAAATGTATTTCGCATCATAATTCGATGCTTTTTCAGAGACAGTTCGACGCGTTGTTTACGTTCGAGAGACTCGTAGATTTTCGTAGCACAAATTCCCCTCATTTTCGGATTACGAGCGCACTCTTTTCCACGTCTCTCTCCCACGATCTTTCGTCATCATATATATATCGCGGAATCCGCTACTGTACAGTCCGGACTTGCACACCGAGCGTTTAGATAGTCACGTGATCCCAAGCATCGTCGTTAAACTCTATCGTTTCTCGTTTCTACGATACTTTCCCAAGCTCCCTTGGCTCTGCGTTACGAGTTTTATACGATCCCGGTTGTGCCTCCATTTTACGCTCTTTGCTCGCCACTATTTTATCCTTACGTTTACGAGTGTACGACTCGTAACTCTCGCGGAGAGAAAGAAGAGGCGAAAAAAATAAAAAAAATCATCAAAACAAAGGAAAGATGTAGGAAAATTGAGAGAAATGTTTGTGCGTTAACCTCAAAATTGTTCTGAGCAAAATGGCGGCTTTACGATCGTTGAAATGGCGGGAAAAAGTGGCGGGAAAATTCAAAATGTCTCAATTCAAACGGAAATTCATTTCTAGATGAATTTTGAGTCTTAAATTTCGCAAAAAATTGTGTTTTTTTTTAAATTTTACCATTTTTATCATTATCGACTACGATTTAGGTTGAATTTCATGCGGAATTACGAAGTGTACAAAATATCGATCTCTTTCTAGGTAAAGCAGGCTCTCGCGGGGCTTAATAATAATAAAGATAAATCCACGAGCTGCGAGCTCGTGTTCCGCATTTGCGTGGCCAAAGGGGTAGTAAGAAATGTAGTGAACACCCTGTATATCTATATGTCGTGGCCTATACTTTATATTTAAGTATACGTATGGGGCGTTCCGTTCGAAATGGTCCAAAGTCGAAAAACTCATGTCTTTGCACGATAAATTACCAAAATAAATAATAAATAAACAAAATAATCTTACTGCCTCATTTACCAATGAAAATATCAATGTTTTTTCAATATAAACTAACCACAAATAATAACTAAGGCTACAAAAATGGTACAAAATGCTACCAAGTCGAATCGATCGTTCCGCAAACGTTTTAATGTCTCCTCACTGTCACTTTGGTGTCTAAAAAGTTTGTTATTCAAATTGCTAGTTTGTTATTCGTAATCCACATTAATATTAATGCGCATATATAGACAAACAAGTGCTCATAGTCGTGTAGAGAAATGAAAAAAGTCTTATAAAGCTTTTTTACCATTTTATTGTTTTTTTATTTTTCAGATTTTCTCGAGAAATGTATTATTGTTGATTTTTTACGTTCCTACAGTAAATTCTTTATTATTATTATCGTTTTTATTTTTTTTATTTTTTTTTTCACTCGTAATGTTGATTGTTTAGAAAAAAATTGTAGATTAATGTATTTTTTGTTGCAAAATTTATGTTCCACTCTCGCCAATAAATATATAATGTTTGTATGTGCACGTAAGTGTTAAAATTGGTCGAAAGGCAAGTTATGGTGAGTAAATCGTAGAGGTAAAAAAATAAAAAGAAAAAAAAAAGGAAAAAAAAAAACAACTTGAGGTATAATTCGAGCGATTCGTCGATTTATCGCCACTCCTTTTTCCGCCCTATCGCCAACGTTCTTTTGTCGCCGGCAATCCACTCTTTACTTCTCTACCTATGTATATTTTTATTTATGTATTTGTATATATATATGTATACATGGGCGCGAAAGCAAACGAGATTATTTCAATTTGAATGTTGAACGTCGACCAGGAGGAACGTTGTTTTTTTTTTTTTTTTTTTTAAATTTTTTTTTCTCATGCCAAACGCCAGTACTTTATTTTTCCAACTATTGTCGAGTTTCGTAACGAACTGGAATGAATTAACGAAGCATGAAAACCGCACCGATCACCAGCGAATTACGTTCTGAAGCGTTCCAATGCTTCTCGCCCAAGAAAATTTGGAGTTTGGGTTTGGATTTTTTTTTTTCACCAGTTTTCTTCCGTTTTTTGGGATGTCAAGCTTCAGCAACGTCGGCAAAAACGCGTTACAGAGCTGCCAGAATTTTTTCCTGTCTCGAAAGTGCAGAATTTCGAGTTTTTTCGAAAATGGCCAAAATGGCCCCGATTTTTTTTGCCAATTACGAGCAGTTCGGAACTCGGAGACGTTGGACATTTTCGAACAGTTTGTAGAGTATCGAGTGCTAATAAAAATGCGACGAATCTTACGAAATTGTGACCAAAAATGCAGAAAGGTACCATTTTTAGTTCTTGTTTTTATTATCATGATTATCTGGTAAATAAAATATTGTGTTGATCCGGTGAAACGTTGACATTTTTTTAAATCGAGCCATGAATTGTTGGAAGAGAGGAAGCCAAAGGTGCCATTTTGGCGTTTTGACGTTTTTAAGCGGTTGTTTTTGGTATCTAACGCGCTAATTTAATATTTAGAGAGACGTGACGCGATAATTGAGAAAATTGGGGGTATTTCGATGCTGGAAAGAGACTCGTGACGATATTCACAACGGAGAGACAAAAACCTCGATGGGATTTAGGCACGGGATTATGGTACCTTAGGACGAACCTAACTGCGTTCCCTCGGTGTTCCAAGTTTTTCTACGGAATATACCGCGGATATATAGAGCCGAGAAACGATAGGTAATACGATAGCCCCGCCCTAACCAATTCGGAAATAATAAAAAAGACGAGCAAGAATAATGAAAAAAAAAGAAGAATAAAAAAGCAAAAAAAAAAAAAAATACCGAAATACCAAATGAATGAAGAGCGAAAAAAGAAAGGAAGAACAAAAATAAAGGGGAAGGGATCGACATAAAGGCCATCTGATAAGCCCTATATACCTCGAAGGGCCTGAAAGGGAATCCGCTTTGTGGTCGACGAAAAACCACGCAACATTTTCCCAAAGGTACCCAAATATAAATCCAATAAAAATAAATGTCACGTTTTGGTGCCATTTTCTTAAAAATAATTCTATTTCAAATCAATGAAGTCTTAAATTCATTTTTATAAACGTGGCGATTGAAAATGACACTCTGCCATTTTTTCTTCATCGAACGAGTGGCCATTTGGGTACCATTTTTTTTCTCAACGTCCTAAAAGACTTTTCTTCAATTAAAAAAAATATCTCGAGGATCTTTTTCTTCCTGAAACATTGCAAGAAATTCCTCAGAACCGTTTCACAGTTTTGGTACCGAAAATGGTAACTTTTTGGGACCATTTTTAAAAAAATCCTCTCAATTATTATTTATTCAGGTTCGAATGAAAATAGAGCTGAACGCAATGAGAATGAACTCGAGATTTGAGGCTCACGAGGATTACGCACTGCGAGGAAATAAGGCACGTTTGCAAAAGGGCCTCATCTCGTGGGCTTTTTGTCTCTCTCTGTCTTATTGGCGAGTTGGGCGACGAGACGGTGGGCGGGACGGGCCTTTGGGGCTCCAAGGCGATCCACTCCGAACCTTACCCTGTATATATACACGATATTTCCTCAGCACCTTTTTCTCTTCGTCTTAAACATATATAAATATATCCATACACTCATTTTTCATTATTTTATTTTTTTCTCCTATACATGTATACATTATGTTGAGGATCAAAAAAACGTTACATCTTTCAACGAAATTGCAAACGAGCTCTTGGTCTCAGCCCCCCATAAATAAATATGTATGTTAATTAATAATAAAAAAATATAGAAAACATTATTTTGGCTCTCTTCATTTGTTTAAATAATAATTTCCAACACAATCATTTTATTCCCGACCCAAAATTCTCTAAAAGAACATAATATTTTTGAAAAATCTATTAAAATTTCAAAATGACCCCAAAATTCCGGGCCAGGGACCAAAAAATGGTACCTTGCCATGTTTTTTTTGTTTTTTTATCTTATAAATGAATATGTTCTCGATTGAGAGCTCTAGAAATACATAATATTTTTGGAAAATCGAATAAACCTTCAAAATGGTCTCAAAAAATCGGGCCAGGGACCAAAAAATGGTACCTTGCCATGTTTTTTTTCGTTTTTTCTGTACCTCATAAATAAATATGTTCTCGATTGAGAGGTCTGGAAAAATGGTGGTGAATCTCATTGCGATTCTTGGATCGTACTGTGAATGCAGGATGAGGGGGACGAGAAATAATCCGTTTGAGGGGCGAGACGATCAAGATGAAGGCAAAATGGTCAAGTGGAAAAAGACACTGGTTGGATCCGAACATCGATTCACGATTGAGATGTCCACTTTCTTTCTCTCTTAGACTCGAAGACACGGGGGGACATGAGAAAATAAACATATTGGGCTTCGAAGCCGATCGAGGACAATTTTATACACACCTTTCTCCATTTTTTTTATCCACTTTGTTTTTATTTCTTTTCTCCCCGGTTTTTTTATCTCTTTTTACAACTTTTTCATTCTCTCTCTATCTTCCCGAGCGAGCTTTGTGTGCAGAAAGGCTTGACGAACGATGTGTCAGCGGTGACAACTGGCGCAAGCGTTGCCTGAATACGTAATGAACCGAGAGGCTCAAATATATACATATATATTTACCGGTTTATTTCATTTGTTTATTATTTCATCAAGAAGCCGAGTAAACAACGAAAAAGAGCTAAAAAAAGTAGATTTCTCACGAAAAATCAAAATTTCGAGTTTTTCAATTTTTTTTTTTCATTCCAAGTCGTTTTTGAGTCTTTTCAAATATGAGGAACTTCAATTCCTTGGATGAGTCTCTCGGCGACACTTCAAAGTGTTTATTTCCGTCGGGAAAAGTGAAAAAAAATTGAAAATTGCCCAAAAATTGAGGTTTTTTCGTTGGTACTTAGATTCGTTCTAAGTACGTGCAGATTTTAGCTGTTTTTCAATAAAAATAAGACCGAGAGCGTTACGGCAATAATGTTTCTTGGTTTGCTACTCGTATACGCGATAAGCAAGACAAAGAAATGTAAAAGAAGAAGAAAAAAAGATGGAGAGTGAGAAAGAAAAAGACGTAAAAACAAGTTTCTCGTATTGCGATTGGAATTTTATGGAGATTTTAGAAATTCTACCGATGGTTAAACCTCCAGGATAATATATAGTTCGCGAGTGCACTTTTGTGTGCGTGTGTATGTGTCAAAGAGAAAGAGAAAGAAAGAGAAAGAAAGAAAGAGAGAGAGAGAGAGAAAGAGAGAGAAAGAGAGAGAAAGAGAGAGAGATGGCTGGGAGCGCAATTCCGCAGGCATAACTATGCGGTACATTCTCTCAGGACTCAGAACCAAGAGAGAAAGAGAGAAAGAAAGAAAATCCAAGACTCTATATATATATATAAATATATAAAAGTTTAACTGGAATAGCCGGGCATGAAACAAACGAAATGCCGAGAAGCGAAGAAGAGAATAAGAAAGAAAAATCCCAAGTCAGAGCGAACGAGAAAAAGAGAAAGAGAGAGAGAGAGAGAGAGAAAGAGAAAAAAAACAAAGAAAAAGAGTCCGCGAATGCCTTAGTGCACTTCAAACGATCCCGCGATGCTTTTCTCCTTTTCCCTTATCCTTCTCTGTCCCAAAGTCCACCCTCTCTTTGCACGATTTTTTACAACCTTAAATTCCCACGAATTTTTCCAATTTTAATTTTCAATTGTCAATTTTCAAAAAAAAACCAAAACAAACCAAGTTCTAAGTAAAAAAAAAATCAAAATTTCCAATATTTTGATCAAAATCATGAATTTTTGGATATTTAAAAAAATATTTAAAAAATTAAATAAAATATATTTATACATTTTCCAATTTTTCCAATTTTAATTTTCCAATTTTGAATTTTTCCAATTTTAATTTTCAATTGCCAAATTTCAAAAAAAAAAACCAAAAAAAACCAAGTTCTAAGTTTATAAAATCAAAATTTCCAATATTTCGATCAAGATCATGAATTTTTTGATATTTAAAAAATATTCAAAAAATCCAATAAAATGTATTTATCCATAAATATAAATATATATATATTTCTATATATTTCTATATATTTCTGTATATATTACGTATGTGAAAACTAAGAGGGCTGGATATTGCAGTGGGTGGAGGAATATTGCTGCATACGTAACAAGTTCTATATATATATGAATAAAAACGTATATATATACAAAAATATATATGTAAAAGGTAGTAAAGGGTGAGGGTAGCCTCTGCAAGAAACGCCCACGCGTATCTCGATCTAATAAATTCAACATTTCGCCGGTAAATCCAAAGCCCTTTTCTCTCGTCATATATATGTATATATAAATATAAAAAAAAAAAAATGTATATACGTATATAGATCACGAGAGACTTAATACAAGCAGGTGAGATCCGGTGGATGAAACGGAACTGTAATAAAAAGAAGAAAATAAAAATAAAAAAATGTCGAATATTTGGCACGAAGTACCCTTCTTCATTTTTATTTTTATTTTTATTTTCATTTTTTTTTTCATTTTTTAAAAATAATTTTTGTTTTGCCAAAGGGAGGATCCGTTCTAGGAATCGTCGAAGCCTATCGTGACTTTTGATCGGCGTCGTTCTAATGATTTATTTCATCGGAATATCGTTTCTTTGAAAAATGAGTGATTTGTAATAAAAAATAAATAAATAAAATAGTGATTTGAGGTTTTTTTTATTTTTGAAAAATTCTCCTGTCCACAGAGACAATTATTATGAATAAAAAAACGTCCATATCTCGCCCCTTAATGAACAATATATTTATTACGACATATTCATATATTTATATTAATAAATATATATTTATATATAGATATTCTTGTACTTATATATTCCTCGAAGAGTCTCTCAGGCCAAGAAGGAAGTAACGGATGATTTATATCCGTTGCTACCAGTCCTGCTCCCAACCCGGCGATAATACCAATCATTATCATCGCTTAATAACAGACATTACTGCCAACATTGAAATAATGCACAAGTATGTGTGCCTTTCCTTATATACATATATATATAAATATATAAACATATAAATATCAAAATACGTAACGTTGAAAATATATCCATCGATATATATTAAAATAAAAAATAAAGTAATATATATTTTTTTCAAAATAAATATAAATATCCATAAGTTTATTATGTAAATAATAAAAAGATTTTTTAAAATATTTTATTATTTTGTTTTTGTCATTTTAAGCTGTTCATTAACTTGATTTTTCGTAATAATGGCTTTTTTTTTTTTTTTTTTTTTTTTCTAGTAAAATATAAATAAAATAATAATTATATTTTTATATATATATTTTTTTATGTATATAGCGGCCATGAAGGACTGGCTCGACCGTATTCAATGGCCACGTATCTCTGGGGCGTGGTGCACACATTTTTTTCCCCATTTTTTTATCATTATTTCTTTTTTTTCTTCATACTTGCTCTTTTTTTCTAATTTTTTTCTCTTTTTTTTTTTTTTCATCATCCCGGAGCTGGTTTTGCTCTACAGTAGTCGAGAAGCTGATGTGGTACCGAGACCACATAACTACCAGCTTTATATACGCCCAGCAGTGATGCAGTATCGGTGGCGTTTCAATTTATACCGAGGTGGAGAATTTTTTAGGTTTTTTTTTTTTAATTTTATTTTTTTTGAAACATTTTTCTTACGTTCGGGGGTTCATAAAAATTAGGGGGGTCGGGATGTGACGATAAAAAACAGGAGTTTGCTTTTTTTTCACTTTGCTAGCCTCAGAAGAAGCGGAAAAAAAAAATTTCTTCGATATTTTGATGAAAATGACTTTTTTTTCGAAATTTTCATCGATTTTTTGGATGTTTTTTTGGTTTTAATGAGCAAATAGCTCGCGAGTTGGTGGACGCTTTTTTTTTTGGTGACAGATCGAGAAAATCCATTATCAAAAAAAAGTTCGACCTCATATTTGGTATTAAGTATTTTTAAGTGTTCGTATATACGTGGTTGGTAGGCGAGACGGTTGGACACGCGATAGATGCGTCAGCGTTTCGGGAAAATGAGGAGAGTTAGAAAAAAAAAACATGTATTTGTTGGTGTGTGTGTAAAAGTGTCGATGTACATGAGAAATTGTTGATTTGGAATGAAAAGGGCGTAAGTGTATAATTTGGGGTTGAAAATCGTGGATTTGTGTCCTTGTCGATCGAAGGGTACGAAAGTGTTGAGCACGTGGTCGTCGGACCATATGGACAGTGGGATATAATCGTTAGAGTCCCCGATGCGTATGAATAAATTGATGAAAAAGCGCGGCCCATCGGCTGGTAGGGAGGCGGAGGGTGAGGGGGGGGGGGGGGGGTTAGAAAGAGAAGAAAAAGATGGAGGTCTAATTTAACGATCGGGTTTGTGCCCATACTGGGTCGAGAAAGCATTGAAATATTCAAAGGAAACGATTTTTCGTGTAACTGACCCGTATTACCCCGCAATAACCTGATTTGCAATTTTTTTCAATTATTTTTACGAGTTTGCAGCCAGATTGTAAATCATGGGGATGGAAGGGACCGCGGAAGATTTAATTTCCCATGGAGAAACATCGAGACACCATTGTTCCATAAATCGTGAATTATGGGGGAGGGGGGAGGGGTAGTTGACCACCATATTTGGATGAAACCGTTAGGGTGACGATTTCCGAAAGGATAATTGTAATTATAATTGGATGTTACTGAAAGATCCGAGCGGAAAGTCCATCGAACGTTACTAAGGGTCCAAGATTATTTTTTCACATTTTTTTCTCTCTCTCTCTCTCCTCTCTCTCTCTCTCTCTCTCTCTCTCTCTCTCTCTAGTTGAATCCCCCTCAGGGTTCTATGAAACTCGCTCAGTCACGATCAACTTATTCCCGGAGTAAACCTACGCGGTCAACTTGCTTTTCGCGCCAACATTTTGCTAGCAAAGCAGGAGAGAGAAAATTTATAGCTGCCTCGTTAGCTGTGTACTAGCTTAACTCGTTGTCAGATCTCGCTCTCTTTCTCCCTTTCTCTTCCTCCCTTCCTCTCTTCCTCTCTTGTTCTCTGAGACTCGAGTACATCGAGCTAGTAAACCGGACACTTCTGCAACCCTATACCCAATGTCCAGGGCGTGGCGAATCGATGATTTAGTAAAGTCATTTGTGCCGATAACGCTGACAGATGCCGTTCATCGACAACTATCCTGTTACTATATAAATACACCGCCGCGTCTATGACGTGAATATGCGCGAAAATCTAAATTCACGTTCAGTCACCTCTCCCACATTATTTAACCAGCAGGCTTTATTCACATTCTCTCCCGTACTTTGAGCTCCTCTCCTCAACATTCTGATATTATTTTTCATCATTAGAAACTCTTGGCCACACTTGCACTCCCTCCTCCCGGTCTAGAACGTCTTTAGTCACGTTCAAACTCTCTCCTCCCACTGCGAAATCATTTTACTGACGTTCAGGCTCTCTCTCCTCCCACTGCAAAGTCATTTTACTAACGTTCAGGCCCTCTCCTCCCACCACGAAGTCGTTTTACAGACGTTCAGCCCCTCTCCTCCCACTCCCAAGCACTTCTACTCATGTTCAAACTCTCTCCTCGCAAACTTAAACATTTTTTACACGCTCTTAGACTCTCTCCTCCCACTCCCAAGTATTTAAACCAACGTTGAGGTTTTTTTTCTCGCAAATCCAAGCATTTTGACACAGGCTTAGACTCTCTCTTCCTACTCTCAAGTATTCATGTCCAGGTTTTCTCCTAACACTCCCAGACACTCCCACAGATGCGCAAACTTACAAACACCTACGAGTTGTTTATTTAACTGTTCTTTTTTCGATTTTTCTTTTAACTTCACTTCAAACGAACTCGTCTTGGTAAACATCGCAGTGATAAAGTATAAAAATTTGAAAAAGTTTACTGACCTGTGTTTGCGTGAGGCCCAGACTCGCCGCGAGCTCAGCCCTCTCCGGTAACGCAAGGTACTGCGTCCTCTGGAATCGCCTGTTTAACTGTTGTAGCTGTAGACTGCTGTAGATAGTTCTTGGCTTTCGCATCTTTTTCCCTTTGCCATTTCTCAAGGAACCGCCTCCACCGCCGCCGAGCTCGTCAACGAGACTTCCGCCCTTGTCACCCAACGGCGAGAGGTCTGTGAACATGCACCACCCTGACATCAACTTTCAGAATTCAGAACTTTACTAATCGAGCCAAACTAAAGAAAATAATCAACAGAAACCTGTTTAATTATTAAATTATTTTGAAAAAAAAATTGTTCATCGAAAAAATTTATAAAAAAAATCGCATAAACCTTTCAACCCCTAAAAAAAGTGGTTAAAAAAATCCAACAAATTCAAAAAGTATCCATTGTTTTTTAATTAAATTAAAATAAACAAGACCCAAAAAATCCCAAAGTATTTTCCCTCGGCCACCCTCGACAATAAAAAAAAATCCAACAAAACGATTTAATCGTTGTGTATCTTTGTCTCTCTCGTACATACAGAACGGCTAATTAATTGCCTCTCATCACGTAAAATTAGAGCTGTTAATTTAAATTGCCGGAATTACCTCGACGTGAATTAAAGAGCATCAAGTGAATCGATCTTTCGCTCGTCACCCTTGACACTCTTGTAACCCTCGAGCTACGCTTTGTTCCTCATACTTTTATAATAATAATAATAATTTTTTTAAACATAAATCGAGCTCGCCGTGAGGGGTTGTAAAAATTAGTGTTTTTCGGCCTAGGACATAAAATAATCACGAACAAATTCTTTCAGAAAATTCATGCCTTATCTTGAAGGATCTAAAAAAAAAATTAAAAAAAAAAGGAAACACGACTTCAGGGGCCAAATCTTAAGGGTTTAATCAGATGAAATTTAATCCTTGAAGAACCTGCAGGATTTTTTCCCCCAATCACGAACTAATCGTAAAAGCCATAGCTTCCTAGTCCAACATCCCCGAGGATTTCACTCGAGAATCCTCGAAGGTTAAGGACCCTGACGAGGACCTAAATCCTTATGAAAACAAGCGTTTAATATACCTGATCCATCACTCGACGAAAAGGACTCTTGGAGGAGAGCGAGAGAGAAATAAATAGAAAAAAGGAAGTCATTTTCTTCCTGTCTCTCTTCCTCTCCTTCGTTCCGGATTAATTTTTCTTTCCAGCAGTTTTGCTTCTGCTCTTCTCACAACGCGGTCACTAAACGTTCTTTTCGTCCTTGCTAATTGGATTCTTGAGTCTCGCCTCTGGTTCCTAAGGATTTTAACGGGTCACGATGCCGAGAAGAAGCTTTTTAAGGACTTAATACTTGGGGCTTTCTATCGGGGGATGAAAATTCATTGGCAGCCATTTTTCGTCGATTTTACAACGATTTTTATTGAAATTTCTAGCTCAAGGTCATTTGTAGGTCATCCGAAGGTCAAATTTTTTTTTTTTGCTGATTTCTTCGATTTCAAGCGCCTATTACTTCCTCATTATCCTTACTCCCCGATAAAGATCGGTCACTCGACAAATATTATTCATCACACACGATCTCCTATCCTTTTACATACTCGTCTAGGGAATTTTTGTGTGGGTGAGCGTGTAACGCGTATCACGCGATCTCAATGTCAGATCCAACTTTGTAAACACACGGTATCTTCTCACACCCTTTTGTGAATGTATCCTCCACGGACTACCGCGTACAACAACCGTTTTCCTCCAAGAGATATTCAGACTTTATTATCGCAACTCGTGATCTCGAGCGAGCCAGTTGCAAATATGAAGGAATTCAATTCCAACAACGTTCACGCTGTTCTTCTCGCCATTCTCAACTTCTCATTCACCTTCACTCATTCTTTTCCCTAGTTCTTGAAAAAAATGTCACTAGATTATCTCAAATTTCACTAGGACTGGGGGAAAATAATTTTAGCCATAAATTTTGTGTTTGCTTTCGATAATTTTAACGTTTCGACATCGAGGAATGAATTTCTCGGTCGTGTAATAATTCCCTAGATAAAATATCACTAAAAAATCAAGAAAATTACCATTTCTAGTAACTTTACGTTTTATTTTTATTATTTCGACACTTTCCACGATGGGGAACTCTTTTCATTGGTTTCTTCGTAACAAAAATCACTAGACGACTTAAAAATTCTCTAGAATTCCCTAGACTGACCAAAAAAAATTCATAAACTGAATGTAACGTTTTAAAATGTTAAAAACAAGGTAAAGTCTTTAGTTTATGTGCCAAATCTCTGTTTATTAAAATAAATGAGCATATGTTGAATTTATTCGAGTGGCTGTCGAGTCTCATTAGACGAGTTACAAGTTTATGAGAGCCGAGTCTAATTATTCTTTTCATCGGTGTTAAGTCACACCGGGAGTGGGGTGCGATGAAGAAAATAAAATAAAAAAGGTACGACGTTGTAATCATTTATCCTGTTCCTTGCTCCGGAAAAATCGTTTCGGTAGGCGTGACTGAGAGTTCATTAATTATTTATAGCAGTGTAGATTTACGTGATAAGACGTGAGTGATTTTTAAAATAGCAAAATTTCTAAGCGTTGACAAAAAAAAATGGTAAAAAATGAATCGAGTGTCGTTTTAAATCGAATAAAACGTTCTCCAGAGTTCATAAAAATTATATAACAAGCCGAGAAAAGTCGTTGAATCGAGAATTCGATTGAAAGGGAACAAAATATTGACTAAAGGCCAATTAAAAAATTCGTCGAGCTATAAATTATTCTTGAATCACATTTTCCAGTTTAAAGTCGAATGTTAAATGGCAAAAAAATATAAAAAAATCAAACAAATGTTAAAAAAAAACAATCAATACGATCTGCGAAACTTGAGAGCACACAGAAATGACGCAAAAATACACGGAAAACGTGCGCCTGGCGTGTTCCCTCGCAATTAACCCGATCGCGATTGCTACGTGATATTTATTATTTAATTAATTAAAGCGCGTTTCTATCACACGTGCCCAGGGCTCGAGGAACATCGAGAACGAGAGTGAGACTATGAAAGGAATTAAAAAAAAAAAAATACAGAAAAAATAAATAAACAGAGAGAAAAACGATTTTATATCGGTGAGTAATTTTTTGTAAGTGGAGAGCTTGTCCACTTTGTGATATGGACAATGAAAAAAAAAAAGAAAAAAAAAAAAAAACAGCACAACAATATCTTTCCTCGTTCTGTGTCAACGCCGCAATAACACAGCGTGATTCTCATGTTTCTTAATTTATTATTTTTACTACTTATCTTATGTTCGTCACATTTGACATTTCGCCATTTATTTATCCGTGATTTTCAGCTTACGAAAAGAATAAATCAACAGTTTGTTTTGCAACATTTTTACATTTTTTATTGTTCCGCTCTTTTCCGCATGATAATTTGAGGAATAAATTTTTTTATCTGAATTTTTATGAAGTCCACGAAAAAACGAAGACATTTGTTTTTCATTTATCACGATACGTTATTTTTTAGAAAAATTAAACCACTTCGAAAAATCTTTGAGATTCGATTTTCGACAGTTCGAAGACCTTAGAACTTCAAACCGTCATAACTCGGTGACAAATCATCGTATCGGAGAACAAAAGGGGTGTTTCTTAAAGCTCTTTGGCAGACTTAAAAAATGGCGTTGGATTCATCCCGATAGAACTATTCTTTGTCCGCGAAAAACGCTCGAAAAGAAGAAAAAAATCCAAAAAATCACTTTTTTTCACACTTTTTCATCATTTTTTGTCGAATCCGACAGGAAATTAATGACTTGCCATGATTTTCTGAAAAGCTCATCAAAAATGAAGAAACAGATCTAAAATTTGTAGTGATTTCGTTATTTCTCGAATTCATAAAAACGTCAGAAAAAAAAAACAAAAAAAAACAAAAAAAAATGCATAAAAACATGGGTCAATTAAAGAGTTATTACGACGAGAAGAAATAATAGCATCGAGTTAACGGAACGATGAATGAAGGGTTGAGCAACCCTTGCTGGACGCTGTATTTTTAATTCATTTTTTTCTTTCCTTCCAAATTAATGAGGCTCGTCAACGACCACGAAGACAATAGTGTGGGGGCGTCAATGTGCTCGATAATTTTTTTTTCCCTTGGAAAGAGTGTGTACATCGAGTAGGAATAATGAGTGTTGAGGCTAAAGATGCGAGAAAAGCTTGGAGCTTGTTTGGAAAAAAAAAAACGTGAAGAAAAGAAAAAAAAAAAACAAGACAAGAGTAATTGTCAACGTCTCGTTAAAAACAGGAAAAAAGCGTCAACCCTTTTCAGAGGGAAGTGAAAAGTAGTGAGGGGTGAAAAAACTGCACATTTATCGAGGGATTATTTCATCGCTGAGCATTTTTTTCCTTCCTCGCATTTAGCAAAAAGTATACTGTCCAGTGGTTTCGTTGACCAGAATGAATTTACGCGAAGCAGCGCGGCGCGAGTTTGCGAGGGTTGAAGGTCACGAAGGGGTGGCTGGAAAAGTGGGGTTAGTTAAGGAAAAAGACTAAGTTCTGTCGTTACAAAAGGGAGCAACAACTTTTTAGCAGGGATAATTTTTCTTTTTTTTTTTTTCATTTTTTTTTTTTTTTAATGCAACCAAGTTGGGGTAGTTTTAAGTACAAGCGAAGCAGGCTTGTTCAGAGATATATAAAACATCGTAAGCGGGAGAGAGAAAGAGAGAAAACTCGACGGGGAGCCTTAAGAGGCTCCCTTTGATGGTTCGAAGTCCCGTCAAGTGGTAACTGGTCAGGTGTAAAACAAAAAAAAAAAAGAAGAAGAATAAGAAGAAGAAAAAAGAAGAAATTCACACGATGCAGTTAGGGGAGGTTCGAGTTGACGATAATTTGTAATTTTTGTAGGTAAAACTTGTTCGAGTCCTTAATTACAATGTAATTAGCATTTGACAAATGAATTCTAAGATATTTGTGTGCGATTGTTTGTCAGGATATTTTAAATATTTTTTTTTTCACCAAATTTGAGTGCTTTTGAGTGCCATTGAGTGTTTTTTATCGTAACGAATAATATTCGAGTGCAATTTCATCGAATTTCGATTCTTTGGATCGGGGCAAAGAATATTTGAGTTCAAGTTATCGTCCCGGTGGTTAAATCGCGTTAAAAAACGATTTTGAGTGATTTTTGAGTGCACTCGGCAAAAAACACAGGTTATTTATTGGAAGAAATTCCGAAAGTGACAGTTCGAGCATAAATTACAACGTCAAGGATTTTAAAACGCTACTGTACTTTCTTTTATTCGAGTTTTTCAACTTTGCCCCCCTCCCCTTCGCCTTTCATCAAACAATAAAAATCTTTGATCTTTTTTTCCGCTCCTTTGTATCGAAAATTTGGAGATTTTTTGGCGGAAATTTAAGGGAGCCACATCCGCAGGATTTTCAAGAGCTTAACGCGACTCGCACACGACCTGGGTCCTTTTTATATATAAATATATATATATATCTCTTGTTCTATTTTTCTACGGTGGCCACTGACCGTCGAGAAGCGACGACGATCTCTGACGATATACCTGCTACTCCAGATTCTCTCTTCCTCTTTTCTTCTCCCCCTCGTCCTTTATTTCTTTATTCTCTATTTGCCTAAACCAAACACACACACACAGACAGGTATTTATGTATGAAAACGTGTCCCGAAACTCATCGGAGCGAGTGAGGAAGGAAAAAAAAAGGAGACAAGTTTTACAACCCCTCAAAACACTTGTTCACATCTTCGCAGCTTCTGGTGTTCTTTTCACTAGAACACGTGAATCGTTGTCTCGAAAAAAAGCACTTTTATACATTTTTAAACAATTTTTTATAATAAAAAAAAAAGAAAGTTTATTCACAAATATATAATTTATTTATTCACAAGTTTGCTTCCGAACAAACCGATTATTACAACAACCCTCGAGAGAGAGAGAAAGATCGGTGTAAAGTTGGCAACAAATAACCAGGGTGAACTTTGATAGCAGGACGAGGGGGAGGAGAAGGAGGAGGAAGGATGAAAAAGCAGGAGGCGATACGTCATCACTTTTTAATGAGATTTTGATTGAGATATGAGAAGATGGAGGGGTTTGTTTGACGCGGAATTATGCGTTTAAGTAGTCGAGTGGGGTAGAAAAGTGAGGAGTGCATTAGGACTACTCGTCTAGGAGAGAAACAAGGCAGAAGCACAAACTCTCACCCCTTCGAGAGGGGGATGAACGTTAGTACACGGAGTGGAGCCTACCCGAGCTTGTGCGGTTTATAAAATGCATTAGACGGACCGGCGCCTCCGAGACAAACCTCCCTTCGACGTAAACTTCAAACTCACCGCGAAATATCAGGAAAAAACAACCCTCCGGCTTTTTCATCCCTTAGAAATTTTCACCCCCTTATCCCACCCCCCCTCCCCCCGCCGCCTCGCTCTTTGCTCCTCTCTATCAGTGTATAAAATTGTTAAATTCCCCCGAGGTATTCACCGCTTGCCTGCCGTACGCATATAATCGCGTTTACGGAGAACACTCAAAATTATACACGCGCTCAACAACAATTGCCGCAGCCATATATCTTCAAAGTGTATCGAAATAACTGTATTGATTGCTTGCGAATGTAGAAGAAAAAAAAAAAAAAATTATTGTACACCCTCGTCTTTGTGTGTTGAAGAAAAAACAGTGAAACCCCCTTAAGCGTGTGAAAAAAGTACAATGTTGCGTTAAACATTTCGGTCTTGAGTTTGCGGAGGTAAATTGTCGAGTGTGTACTTTTAACTTCTCAATGTTTCTCGTCCCGTCGGCCAACTCACGAATCAAAATGCCGAGGAAGTTTAAACAAAAATTATAGCGCACCGAGAGCGAGTACTCGTGAATTTGAAAGGTTTTAGTTACCAGGGCAAAACGTCTGACCCTTCGAATTACGGTTTCCACTTTAAAATGCACTTTGATGTCAATTTGCTGCTCTACAGGGCCTTTGAAGATATGAGGAAAAAAAATCAACAGATCCGTCGTTAATCGCGCTTGATTTTTATGCCGTTTAGCGCGGAATTCATCATGATTACAAATTAATGGGGAATTCGAGTGCAACTATTTTAGGTTTTTTAAAAATTAATTTTGAGCCGTTTACGTCCACGTCCTAAAAGTCCGAAGGGCTCGGAATTTCGATGATTTTTATATGATTTTCCTTTGATTATAAAACTATTCAGCAATTTTAGGTTTTTCTAAAATGAATTTTAGGTTTTTTTTTTGTCCAAGTCTTAAAATTCCGAAGGGTTTGGAGTTTCGATGATTTTTATATGATTTTCCTTTGATTATAGAACTTTTCAGCAATTTTAGGTTTTTTAAAAATTGATTTTAGGTGTTTTCTGTCAAAGTCTTAAAATCCCGAAGGGTTTGGAATTCCGATGATTTTTCTATGATTTTTCTTTGATTATAAAACTAAGGAATTGTATGATTTATGATGGAATTCGATACATACAGTTTGGGTATTCACCATCCTTGGGTGGCGACGGACACTGTGGTGCATAAGATCCAAGATGATATCCATATGTGTTGTGTTGATGCATTGGGGCAAAGGGGTAACCGGTAAGGGCGGATCTTGGGCTAGGAAAGCCACCGTCGGAATGTTGTTGATTACCGCTACCAGGACCGGAGCCTTGATGGCCGAGGCTACCGACCTGATGTGGGAATTGATGTCCACCACCTGGGACGTTATGTCCACCGGGATATCCACCCCGTAAACTCGAGGGATTATAAAGATTGTTGTGTTGTAATTCAATAAAAGCGGATTTGCCAGATTGTGATACGGGTGTACTTGATGCACTGTCACCTCCGTTGCCACCTTGTGGCCCGGGTGTAACGGAGCCTAAGCCTCCGTGATGAAGATGTTGGTCCATGTCAGAACTACCGCCGCCGTTATTGCCGCCACCATTGTTTCCGCCGCCGTTACCACCGCCGGCGGAATTACCGCTGCCCCCTGTTGATGGTCCACCACCGCCAGACATGCTGTTTGGTGTCGGGGTACTCGACGGACAGGGGTCGCCCGCCCCGAATGGGCTCCCCAGATCCGTGAAGTTGAGCGTCGTCGTGCTGCCCGTACGCTCCAACTTAGTCGCGACGTCGACGCCGCAGCTCCCGGCCCTTGCCGACGTCGCCGCCGTGCGGACACCGCACGGAGCCCTAATCTTGCTGCTGATTCCTTACCCGGAGTCTTTTGGGTATACTACCCGAAAAATGATGATGATTAGTATGATCGAAAATTCTGCGAAACCACACTTGGAAGGTAGGCAGGATGATTATACAAGTGGACTCCGGATGGGCCACTCCTTGGTGTCGTCCCGTCGACCAGATGAAGGGATGATGATCAAGTGGTTTATGATTTAATGATTTGTTGGCCTGCTACTGAACATTTGGCTGGAATCTTAAGGTTTTATGAACAGCCAGGAGCGATTTTCAACTGATTGCAATTAATCCAGTAGGTTTTGGAAAGATGTTCCTGATGAAAGACACTCGCGGATCACTAGGTATACCCAAACATTAATCTGCCAGGTCAACATCCACCCGTCGGGCCGTCAATGATATTTCTGACCTGGTCGAACCCGGGGCTGCTCTTTCTTTTTATTTATGGCTTTGTTAGTCAAAGCACCTTAACAATCAAACACAGGGCGCGTCCACTTACACTTCGGCGTTGACACTCGCGAGATCACTAAACCCGATTGCGCCCCAGGTGGGCGGGAAGGGGAATCGCAAGAGAAGTTACTAACGAGGTATTTTTTGTATTATTTCCTCAGGAAAAATGTAGAGAAGGGTTTTTTTTTCAAATTGGATGTCTAATGTCCGAACCCCGTAGGTCAGCTCGCTACGGAGCTGGTACCGGTCGGATAGGTGCACCAGGTGGCGCGTTCACCCGTCGGCATTTTAAACGTCGAATTTGTCTCAACTTTAGCCCAAACAACCACCGTTTATTCCTCGATAATCCTTGCTCCAGGGGATAACCTTTCAATCACGATGACCTCTGCGGAGGTCACTATTCGACGACACAAAGAAATTGATCTTTGAAGTAATATGATGCAACAAAGTGCCGTTTGTATGATCAGGCTTTATTGTAATCCTGGTTAATCAAGTTTCCGCGTTTTAGCACCAATCACGAGGTAACTTCCCGTGTCATTGATGATGTCTCTTTGTCGATAACACTTTTAGTAATCCACTTATCTGGACCATTAATAAATATATGTATATTAAAAAACACTCGCAGTTATTTCGTCACTGATCACGTTATTTCGACGACTAATTAACTCCGATATAAATGCTTTGAATCCGAATAAGAAAGGAACACGATGAAGAAAAAAAAAAAACAAACACGGGCACCAACGAACGATCGTATTTGTTAACTAACGACGAGCCACTTATATCCCTGGTTTCGTTTATCTTTTGTTGTTGTTGTTTTTCCTTTCTTTCCTTTTTGTTATTATTCTCGATGAGCGGAAAAATAGTGGAACGTGTTTCGCGGATAAAGAGAGACGAAGAAGCGAAAAAATGGGTTTGGGGTTGGCACGGATAAGAGAGGATCACGTCGTAACGTTTAGGGTCGGAAAACGCGTTACGTTTATATAAAGGGTACCGTCGCGGAGTAGCACACACGCGCGTCTTAGTCCTGTAACTGCAGTGCACACCGTGCGGCGCGGACCGGTATAATGATACATAATGAAGCCCGAGACCTCTCCCCGAGCCCGTTCCATAGTTGCGCGAGAGTCCCGAGTGGAGGCGCCACTGGAAGCTCCGCCCGAGTGCCCGCTCCGTCGAGGCGGTGATTGGTGGGAGAACCTGCGCCCCACTTGGACGCGGCAGCCTAGCGCGCCGCGGTTGGGCCGCCGGAGGCCATTATGGTGTCTACGGGGAGGAGTAATCCAGCTGGAGCACGCCTCTCCTTGGGTTCACCTGGGGGGACCACCTGAGAGACGACGGTTCGGCTTACCTGAAGCCCGAGGGTCACACGCGCTAGCACGCATCATCTCGAAGGCTTTCTCGCGTCCTCCTAGCCTTTTCGGAGTCCCGCTGAGTTTTTCACATTACTTTTCACCCAGGACGTAGAACGTGTGTGTGTGGATTTGTACTGCAAGAGAATCCTGGAAGTGGAGCTTCAGATGAGTGCGGAACTCTTCGGGAAGAGGTTAAAGTGAATGTCTGATAAAATGATTGACTAGGAATTGATCCATCCAGGCACCTGGAATTCAACATCCAGAAGCAAGTACATCTTCTTGAATACCCGGACGACATACATAACGTGATCAATGCAGGATACGTCCCAGCCACTCCTACCAAAGACTCTCCATCTCTCTCCATCTCTCTTTCTCCTCGCTCCGTTCCCCCAGCTGGACCACTCGATGGTGGTGGCAGTTATCGAGCTATGCCCCAGCAGGATTCTCGAATCAGGTCCGCCCGAAGGATATCAGCCAGTGGAACGGGACTGTATCGCACTTTGGTCGTGTTGGAATATGGGCAAAGGGTACTCGTTACATCGGCGTTAATTCGCGACAACCAAACGATGTCCAGTACTATCATTCACCCATCAAAATCACCCTCATTCAAGCCCAAACACCCGGCTCACCATTCCCCGTGCAATTTGTCCCAATTGCCCCTTCCCAAATTGACGCAAGTACCACGTCCTTGGCACCTTGACCGAATTTAGCCAAAATCAGAGCGGACCTGTCTTACCCACGCTCCAGGAGGATTACGATTATCCGCGTTAATGCTCTCGGGGATGAGCTCCACGGGGAAGTTCCACTTTTAGGCTAACATCGCCACGGACTCAGGTCAGCTTGGAATTAGTGGTGGCGTTTTAACGGACCCAATTAGCCGGGAATGTGAAGATTCTGCAGGTATCAGCCCCAAAGACAACTTGTTGACTCTACCAGACAATCTTATCTTGATGGACCGTCTTCCAGCCGAAACTTTGAAGCCTCCTTCTCTGTGCCACATCGCCACTGGTAGTAATTTACACTTTGCAGGTCCTACGATCACAACATCCCAGGGTGTCTTTCCGCCGAAGCGAAAAGTATCCACCGTCGGGAGGGCAACTTTGTAACGACGCTGCCAAAGCGTTGGAGCTGATGGTTGATGACCCCAGAAGTCAACTCCACATCCCAGTAGCGTTTACATTCGATGAAGATGTGGCGCTAGGAGTCCAAGCCTTCCTCGTGGGAACCGGAAGTCGTACAAGCCGTTTTCCAACCTTTACAACGTCGCAGCCTCAAGGCACTCACGATCCTATGCTGCAGAACACACATAAGCTACCATGTATGAAGAGCCAACTTACCTGGCACCCGCAACAACTTGTCATTAGATGGTGAAAAGACAGGAAGACTAGCAGAGATCCCCGGACTGCTGATGCCTCTTCATGACCCATTCCTACGACAAGCTAATCTCTCAGCATGTCCCAGATGCTCTGCTGCCAAGGAATGACACCAGGAAACGAAAGTTACCGTTTTTGGCGATACATTAGCCAAGCCCCCACAGCTTTCACGAGTAACCCAGACCGCAACTCTTGATGACTTCCACTTTGATGTATGCTGCTGCTGCTATACACGCTGGCAATATGGACGACCAGCAGAGATTGAGAACCGGAGACAAGAAAGCATGGAATATAGCTGTAAATACTAAGTCCCCATTATCCCGTAATTGCCCTCGCCAACCACTTTTTTATTATGCTGCCTACCAAAGTCTCTTGTAAATTTACAAAATGGACACTTTCTAGGCATTGATTCCTCATGCCCAGACGTCATCAATGATTCCTAATCCTATTAAATCTTCAGCAACTTCTTTCCCCGCTGGTCAATTTAGCTTCTGGGAGTGCGCAACCTCGTTAACTTGTCGCCATTTTGTCCGGACCTTGTTTTCATTGATTTAAGGCCCTCATAATGTGGGAATCCTGGATGAATTAAGCAAATACCAAGAACCCTCTTCTTGGGGACATTATACGCTTGCGGAATTAATCCAGGCACTAGGCCACCAAGTTCTCCGTTTCATTTGCCATCCTTCAACACTCTAAAAGGGTGACTCTTCCTCTCTCTCTTTCTCTCTCTCTCTCCTTCTCTTTTACCGGCGCGAAATTACGAGGATGGCTAATTGCACGGCGGCTTGAGCGCAAACACGTGTCATCAACCAACCACCACCATAACTATGTATACATAGTAGCTACTAAATTTATAACTATATATATATTTATGTATATTTGCAATCAACTACCACCATGAGGCGCTGTCGACGCCCGAGTCAGAGCGCCCGCGCACCGTACTTTTATATACCGCGTCGTCGTTCGTCGTCACGCGGTGCCCCCACGTTCCTGCGAGAATAGCTCTGCGTGGTCGGCTTGGTGTACGGTAAATTACGTAATTGAGGTAAATGGTGGCTATCCAGAGTGCAGGGAACTGTGCTAAATAAAATGCTATTCAATTAGCAAAAGCGCTGGATATATATGCCAGAATCATTCTTCAATAAAGACTATTCCGTGTAAACATCCCTTAGGTTGACGAAAAATTCGATGGGATCTCAATTCTAATTCATTTCTTACCAATTTTTTTTTTTCTCGACTTCATACCTCCAAATTTCTTTGGTTCGGCATTTTAACTACTTGCGTGGCTCGGACTCCGTAGTTCAATGTCAAAAATGGCGGGAAACTCAACAACTTTAGTTTTTTATTGACTTTTTTTTTTGGATCGTCGAACATTTAGCTGCAGAATTTTTTGAATTCATTTTTTTAAATGAAAATTTGTAATTTTTTATTAAATTTAATTTTTTATTATTTTTTTATTGAATTTTTATCTTATGATTAGATCGGAATAAAAAATTTCAGAATTAAGGGACATTGAGAAAAATGGTAAAATGATGATTTTTTGAAATTATTTCAAACTATGGCCCACGATGTTCGACCGGTCGGTTTAAAAATCTACACATATCGTGATAATGCGAGTGTCTGATTTAGAGTGAGGATAAAAGCGCCGGTAACGAGTGGAGAAAAGTCGACTACTTTAAGGTGATTGTTGCGGGTCGGTGAGCTGCGAACCCATGGTGAATTTAAGTTTTCACATCTACATGTATATGTAGGATTAAGGGGGAACCTGGTGAGCGAAACAAAAGAGACGCCGGTAGACGTCAAAAGTGACGTTCTCCGAGGGGCGGAAGGATGCGACTCTGGTCTCTGGTTCGAAGGGTCGAAACAGCGAGGGAAACGCCAAAAGTGGCGGTTTTAAAAAGCCGCTTTTTGGATTAAAGAACGCGAAAGACCGGCGGATGTTTGAAAGTTCTTGCACTCTTTCGACTTTTATTTACGTCACGAAATGTCGATTGTCATCGATTCAAAAAATCTAGTATTTTTCGTTTGTTTATTTTTCTTGCAAACGAAATAAAATTGTTGCTTAAGATTTTTTAAATAAACAATTGAAAGAATGAAATAAAAAAGTTTTTTTTTATTTTTTTTATTTTTTTACCTAATTCACATTTTTCTCAGGGTAGACACGCTCGAGTTAATCGCGTTTCCTGCGCCTCCCTGCGCCAGAAAAAGACACAACTATGTCCTCTCTCGCGCTCTCTTTCATAATCGACGGTCTCTCGAGACGGACAGTCGAGACAAAAGACGTTGTTTTTTTTTTTTTTTTTTCTTTTTTTTCTTCTTTTTTTCTTTCTTATTCTTTTCCCTCGACGACGGAAGTCTTGAACCCGAAACTTCCACTCTTCAGAATTCCCGAGGGAATAATATCAACCGGCCATAAAGTGCAACTGATATTGGAATACTCCAGGATGGATATTGTTTGACAGACAATTGTACTTGTTGAAAATATTCAATGGAAGAAGAAAAAAGAAGAGAAAATATCGATGAAATGCTTTCTTTATTTTATTTCTGTGCAATTAAATTTTGTTTTTTATTTATTTTTGAAATTCAATATTTTCTCGTTTGAATCATTATTTGTTCACTTTTTTTTTAACCACTTTTTTTTCCTCCTTGACAAAATCACTTTTCAATCGCGTTTTTTTCTTTTTAGACATTTATTTTGTTTCATTTGTCCTTTAAGGGTCTCCTAAAAATAGAAATTCGCGAAATTTTGGACGGTCGAGAAAATGGCGGGGGGAGGGGGTGCAAAAGCGGTAAATAGGCTCGGAAGAGAGAACACGCGGTCAAACAGATTGTTTGCGGGCTACGCCCACCCATATTCGCCCTCGAGTTTTACTGCCATGGCAGTAAAGTACGAAAATTATGATCAGCAACCCGGACGCGAGAGCTCGTCTTGTCACTGCTCCAGGCGTTCGTCAATATGTGCGTCTATATATATATAAACTCGCCCCCTTTTTCGTTGTAACTGCAGACTCAAAAATTCCAGCTTGGAATTAAAAAAAAAAAAACGAAACTAACAAAATTTTCAGTAAATTTCATGTTTTTTATTAATAGTTGTCACTATACAGTTTTTAATTAGCAACTATGCCAATTAAAAGTCGTAAAAAATGTCTCAGGTAATAGTTGAAATGTGAAAGAAAAATTATTTTTTTGATATTTCAATTTTTTGTCTCATAGTTGTTGCTAGTTCATAGTTATTTTCTTAATCGCAATTAATTCAAGGTTTCTAATTATTAGAAACATGATTTTCAACGAATACAGGTTCGCCAACTCGACCGATCAAGTTTTTGTCAACTATTCCAAATTATTTGGCAACTATTTCACATTATTTGGCAACTATTTTAAATTATTTTGGACACTATCGATAGTTTTTTTTTGTACGAACTAATACTTTGCCAATAAAATAGTGGATAGACATATTTTTCTCTCTCGCTCGCTTGTACATTGACATATATATAAATGTATACAAATCTATATACATATAGATTATATATGTATCAACTATAGACACTCCACCCTCATTTCTCGTGCCTTTTTTATTCATGGGAGAAATCGAGGTCTGGGGGTGTAAGAATAAAAAAAAAGCTAGCGTCGTGAGAGGGTGACGTAATTGCGTAGAACTAGTTGCCCAGCACCCTCTCTTATTCATATACATATATATATACATCGTGCTAAGTTGAGCTCTACACCACGTTCCTACAAACTAAAAAGAAAATCCTAAAACTATGAATATTTTTCACAGTTGAAATTTTCTGTTTTATAAAATAGTCGAATTCTCTAAATTTGAAACTCCAACTATCATTCCAACTATACTTAAAAGCCCATTGAACCCGAAATGGCACGAATTCCCACTGAATTGAGTCTCGAAAGGCTTCGAGAGTGCATTTTGCGAAATGTTTGCGAATAATGAACTTGTCTCATGAATTGTGGACTGAGACAAAGAAAACAAAAACTTTCCGACTGACTTTCGAAAGTTTTCGGCAAATCGAATTGTCAGAGGCTTATAGTAGGAAAAAAGAAGAAATAAGCAGCAACAACGGTGGGTGGTAAAGTTGGGAGTTATAACTCGTCGTCCGGAGAACGTCAGCTGGTCGCGTTCTCGCGTGACGACGCATCGCGTCCCTTATGTATTTTATATGTATATATAGATATCTCTATATATGTATACATGTATATATTTCCCTTCGGGCTTTCAGACCCGCCTCGTATCTCTGTCCGTCATTACTATTCCATACCTTCGTACGTATCTGTACTACATGTTGTGCTCCCGACTATAAATGTACGGCTACCGTATGAGAGAAATATTTTTTTTACATAATAAACACAATACCGTTTCGTTTTAACGACATTTTGTACGAATAATCGTAAGATTTGTAATTTAACTAACTTTTTTTCTTCATAGTTGCATTTATTCGGTGCATAGTTGCATGTTTTTATACGTGGTTGTATTTATCTTGGCCATAGTTGCACCTATGAGGTGCATAGTTGCAAGTTCGACGTGCATAGTTGCAACAATTTTGCATAGTTGCTTCAAAACGTCCAGCATACTAAAGCTGAGGCTTGTATAAGATCCATTTATAAATCCCAATAATTTTAACATTCTTCCAGGGTTGAAAGGGCGTATTTGCCCTTCTTAGCCCGCGGAGTCATCCCTCCAGCGTCATCTATATTTATCGTTGTTTTTTTTTTTTTCCTTCCACCGAACTCTGATGCTTCGGCTTTCGCATAATTGGCGATCTGTTCTATATTTATAGATATATGGTACGTGTTTTAAAGAAATAATAATAATAAACAAAATAAAAATACTTCACTCCAGTCCTTTTCTTTTGCCCAGTAGGCATTTCTAGGATCTCGAGTCTCTCGCAAAAATTTTTTTCGGAACGCCACGTCCAGTTTTGGATTCGCTGCAGGCTAATTTTTTTCTCTCTCGCTTGGTGTGTATACTTTTTTTTTATTTTTTTTTTATTCTCCGTTTCTGCTCGTATTTTGCCACGAAAAACCTAAAATACCCCTCAGGGGAAATGGACTTTTACAGCGTGTGATGTGTGCCAGTTCTCTTCTCACTCACTCTCTGTCTCTTTCCCTCTTTCACCTTCTTTCTCTTTCCTCACTCTCAGATATTCGACAATAAAACTTTTGCGATGCGTTTCTCGGACGTTGTAAAATCGAGAGCACATCCCAACCAAATCCCCGGACTTTAGACCCTGAAGTTAAAAAAATAAACCAAGAAGTATGAAATAAAAAATAACTCCCTCACACGAAAGTCATATTTTTTTTTTTTCGAAATTCACCCTCACGAGGGAATTTTATAATTAATTGGAAACACGCGATCTTGATCTCCACTCAAAGATACAACAGAATAATCGCTCGATTAAATATTTTTCACCGTTACTTTGTGATTAAAAAATAATCATTTGATTAGTTAAACAATTCAATGATTTATTCATTTTTAGTGATTTACTCATGGGAAATTTTAAAATGATGGAAAAATGAAATTTTGGGCCCGTTACATAATATTTTTGTCCCTCACGTCGTTGATAAGATTTAAGAAAAATATCTGGCGAGTCTGTAAGGATGGAATCCGCTGGTTCGTCAGAAAGGAGGAAAAAAGAATTTCATGAGTCCCAAAAACGCCTCCGTGAGTGAGGGAAAGAGAGGGGGGGAGGGGAGGAGAGAGTCAAATTAACGGGGAGGATGAGGAAGGTCGGATGGAAAGGTCGCGGGGCAGGAAACGCTCTCGCGGATCCCTCTGATCTTTAGGAAGTCATTGACGAGGTTGGTAGAGAGAAAAGGAAGATTGGGCCTAAGGCCCAGACGTCTTTTCTGGCAATGTGTGTTTTACCTGGTACGGGGTCTTTTTTAAAGCCGGACGAGTTGGAATATTACACTCTAGGTGGGCAATTAGACCGGTTGGTGGTTCATTAGTTAGGGCCCAATCAATCAGGCCCCGCGGAGACCGAAGAAGATAACGGAGGAGGGCTCGGAGAGGAAAAAAATATAAAAACAAAAAACTCGTATTCCTTTGACTGGCGAGGAGCCCGAACAAACAATTGGACCGATACGATTCGTTGCGCAATTTTGGTGCATCGATCTTCCGGGGAAAAAAACTATGCCCGACACCCTGGGCCCCTAAGAAAGTGGGATTCGGGTCTGAATACGGATTGCGTACTGATCCGGCCTCCGGTTCATTAGTCAAACGCCTAAACACCCGTCGCTGTGCCTGAGTGAGTCGTGATATCCTCCTTTAGCCCTTTCCCCCTCCTCCACTTTTATCCCAACAGCCCCCGCAAGGTGCAACACACTTGACCCAAACCCTGGTGAACAAAAAAATAACGCCACCAAACGCTGGGAACGTTTCCATCAAGCCGATAAAAAGCTGAGTCATACCAGAAGCGAGAGCATGATCTCGCAGAATTTTCACTAATCCATTTGACAGGAGATAAAAAACAGGCAAGTCGGCGGCAATCGACCGCTTAAAAGTCAATTTATTACAAACCACCAGACCCAGGCACAAATTTACACATTCACTATTTCTTCGTATTGGCGCTTCCTCAACTATGATTCCGTAACTAATCTCGGACTGGTTGTAAAATCAATCCTAAATCGATTAGAAGTGATTCCTGGAGCTTCCAGCGAGCCCCTTAACGTCAGAGAATTTTCAAGGTCAAATGTCATCCAAATTGGTCTCAGGTTCCTTTAACGACTTGTTTGGGCCTTATCGATAAAAACTCACCCCTATAGTTGAGGAATGGGTGTAAAAAAACACGCAAAAAAGTCTGCGACATCATCCCCTGGAAGATCTAATCACTATGACCATCAACATTGAATTTTCAAGGTCAAATGTCATCCAAATGGGCCTTAGGTTCCTTTAACGACTTGTTTGGCCCTTATCCATAAAAACTCACCCCCATAGTTGAGGGATGGATGTAAAAAAACATGCAAAAAAGTCTGCCAGGTCACCCCCGGTGGCGTTGGGTGGTGTGATGTGACGTGGGATGACGCTATGTCCGACATGCTGGTCACTCTTTCTCTTTCTCTTTTGGTTCTCTGGTGGTCGTTCTCGTCGTTGATTCTCCCTCTCTCGTTACCCGTACGTACGTAGGGAGAGAAATTCTCTCTCTCTCTCTCTCTCTTTCTCTTTTTCTCTCTCTTGGGCCTGGAGCCTCCGGTAGAAATAACCGGGGGCCTATGAAGCTTGGGCCCTACATGATGTATACGGTGTGCGGGCATGGGGGCGGGGCGGAGACAGATGGGCGTGCAGAGGGTCCCTTTGAGGCCGCCGCGTGCGGCGCCAGTCCCTCGACCTCTCTCTCTCTCTCTTGCTCTCTCTCTTTTCTCCTACTCTCCTCTCTTCCTCTATCCTCTTTTGACTTATTCTTCGTCATCCACGTTTCTTCCTCATCCTCTTCTTTCTATACACTTCTATAACCATCTCAAAGAATCGCCATGAGCCGTCTTCCAACCCGCAACGTGCCTCCGGCAACTACAACTACGAGAACAACAACTTCCACTATCGAGACTTTACACACTCTGGACCAAATGAGCCTACTCTTTAAAGTTTCTTGCTTTAAAATCCTTTAAACAAAGAAAATTCATCTAAAATCATCTTAAAATGGCTTAAAAGTGACTTTTGGGCCTCAAGGTCACCTTCGAATGACCTTCTGACCACTCAAGGTCAATTGAAGGTCATCCAATTGACAGTTACAATCATTAAAACTCCTCCAAACAACCCTTTAGCTCTTCAAATCTATTCTAACCTCACTTCGATCTTTTTGAACTTAGTTCCAACCCATTTCCCGCGCTTTTAGATGGCGCTGCCGTCGCTGGTCCACAACTTCGATACCAGAGGACGAAATCGTTGCGGAAAAAACATTATCGTAAGCAACAAGACCACAGAAGCTGATGCAGCTTCTTTCACAAAAGCCCTGAGGCTCTTTCTCGCTTTACCAAGAAGAGCATCCTCTCTTTTTACTCCATCGAACTAAGAATTTCTCGCGAGGCTCGCGTGTCCCGGATTTCGATGGGCCTTGCCTCACCTCAGGCGTTCGACTGCTCCTTTTTTTTACTCCTTTTTTTTACTCTTCTCTCTTTTCCTCTTTCTTCCCTCCTCGCACCACTTTCTCTCTCTCTCTCTCTTTCTCTTCCAATTTTTTTTTTGACTCACTTTTTTTTCTACGTATCACTCCCGTTGACCATAGCGTCTCTTCGCGAACTTAGAGAATCCTCCGAAGTGTGTTCTTTCCTCGCGTGGATCACGCGAACTAAACCATGCACGACAACCGCACAGGAATTCACGTATGAGCGGGGCACGAAAATTCGAAATCTCCCTTCGAAAACTGAATACATTATCCCAGTCAAACTTGAAAAAAAAAAAAATTATCTTTACTCTGGCTGTTATTTTTCTTTTTTTTTCGAATAATTACTAAAGATTGCGATTCTCTCATTTTTTTAATTGTCCCAGACAACTTTTTCTCCCATTTAATTTTTTTCGTCAAATCCTAATAATTCCAAAAATTATTTTTAAAAAACCCTAAAATTGATTTTAGGCCCTAAAATAATTCTAAAAATCGAACTTGGACAAAAATCATCAGAAAAATTGCATCGTTTGGTTTAAGGGTCTTGTTTAACGTGCGATTAAACTGTCAAATCCCAATAAATTTTGAAAAATATTTAAAAAAACCCCTTAAATTGATTTTACGACCTAAAATAGTCCTAAAAATCGAACTTGAACAAGAATCTTCAGAAAAATTGCATCGTTCGGTTTAAGGGTCGTGTTTAAAGTACGATTAAACTGACCGTGAAGTATTGAGACGCCCCGTTACGAAATAAAACGTGAAGAGAGGCGAATCGAGCGCACGTGTATTATTGTTTCGTGTCGGGAGTAAAAGAGCATCGCATTACAGCAGCCAGCAGCAGAAAAGGGTCTCTTTCGTTCGACTAACGAGGCGTCCCGCAAACAGCTCTTTGGAGGCTTCCAACAAAAAAAAATATATATATAAATATATAAAGTCTATGCACCTGTAAAAAATTTGGTTTTAGCACCCAATAAAAATGTTAAAAAATAAAAAAAAAAAAAAAAATACGAGCTACGAAAAAAAAAAATCTTTCATCCAAAATGCAAATAAACTATGAATCCAAAAAAGAATCATTGAATAAAAAAAATCGTTGCATCCTAAATTTTTAGGTTTTTAATTTCCTCAAATTTTTATTATTGAAAAACGAGTCTTGCGAAGCTGTAAATGAGATTGAAAAGAGGTAAAATCTTCTGATCCATAGAAATCCTTTGAAAAAAGAAAAAAAACACACACACAAAGTCAGTGGAAAGATAGAACGGGAAAGAGAAAGGCGAGAACACGATAGATGGACCTTTGTAGTTGTACCGACTTGTAACCTCGTTTGTGAAACAAGCCGACAGGTTATATATTTCTTAAATATGTATATATATGTACAAACGTGGGGCAATTTGAGTCAAATCGATATTTTCACTCGTTTCTATTTTTTTCAATTTTTTTCAATTTTTTTTTCTTGTTATAAATAATGAATTTTGGATAAATAAATTTTTGTTGTAAATCTTGAGTTTCCTGGGTTCCTGGATCCAATAAATCTGGGAAATTGTTGAAGAAAACTTGTCGTAATAATTATTTCGAATCAATTCTGGTACCGATTCTAAAAAACAGTCTGATGGAGATTATTAAAAAAAAGGGTTCGTGATTTAAAAAACAAAATTTTCGAAAAAAAGTCTCAATACAGCGTTAAGGTCAACGAAATGCGAATAAAATGAAATTAAATAAAAAAGAATTTTAAAAGAATTGTGTCAATATCGATTGACCAAAGATCGTGGCTGAATTTTTGGCTTTTATTTAAATAAATAATTGTTAATTTTTTGAGAGTGATGAAACAAATTTGAAAGTAAACAAACCTCAAAAAAACAAAAAATCTATTTGTAAAAATCGTCAATTTGTACGAAAATAAAGAAATTGAATTTTATAAAAATGTTTAAACAAATAAAAAATCGTGGCAATGTGTATTCACACGAGATCGTGGCTCCATTTTTTTTCTTTCTTTTTTTTGTGAATGAGTTCTCTCGGAAAAGAAAAAAATGGTATATATACTCGTTGAATGAATAGTGTGGTTTTTTGACCTTCCATTTCGTTGTTTCAACGTGTTGTAACATAATGTAGCGGATATTTTGAAAGAGAAAGAGATTTTGGGTGCCTGTTAATGATTTACCGGTCCGGAACAGGTAAATCTTGGTCTCCTCTCGTCGCAGCAGCGAGAAAGAACGTTAACGTTCACGCTCGAGGGATTAGACCGAGAGAAATGAGAAATTTTTCGGTTCATCCCTCGAACGATGTTATTGACGCGCGAGTCGATTTATACACGCGTATACGTTAAATTTTTATTTTTTCACGTCGAGTTTTCACGGTGGCCTTGTCTCTGGGAGCCCCGACATGAGTTTATTGTAAATAAACAAAATTGTTGAAAAAGTCCTATAAAAACGAAAAAAAAAAAATTTGACAAAAATAATTTTTTTAACAACAATTTATAATTATTTATAATTATTTTTACTGTTAATAGTCCATTCCGGGTGTAAAAGAATTTATTGTATTTTTGATCCGCCATTTTTTGAATTATTTAACAGAAATAATAAATGTGACAATTGGAAAAACTACCCCTCGTAGCCCCCCAAATGTCCAGACACTATTGTTTATTATTTGTTAATGTTTTTAGAGAAAAAATCATATTGAATTCAAGATCGAAAAATAAACTGATCCATATTACCCCAAATACGCCTAATTCGTTGAAACTCAGCGTTTCCTTTTCCCAAAATGTTCCGGTACTCCTGAGGTTCGAGCGGTGAAAGGATATTGGATGAAGGAGGGGACGAGAGAACCCAGGAGACCCTTTTTCATCCTTTAACCTGGGCGCCAGGCGCCACGATCTTTCACGCCTTCTTGACCGCCGCTGGAGAGAATACAGCGCGTCTTCTCATACTCTTCTTCCTCATCTTCTCTTTCTCATATATATATTTTTTATTTATCACAATATATATATACATATTTATCCGTAGATACGATTTTTTCTATTTTTATATACAAGGTTGTCTGAAAATCGTTTCCAAAAAATTGGGAATCGATGGCTCGTCAAATTCTGAAGAGAAAAGTCTTTGGGGATTTTTAGATCCGACGCACCGTTCAAGAGAAATTAATTGATTAGTCGTGAGCCAATCGGTGCTCAGCGACAAGAGCTGGGAGTGGGGACAGAGTCACGCCTCCGTGGCAGCAGCCGATTGGCTAATTAGCGAATTCTTGAATATCTCAACAACGGTGGATCCTAGAAAAAATTGAGCGGGGACTTTTCTCTTCAGAATTTCACGAGCTATCTCTTCCAAGTGTTTTTGACTCAATTTTTGGGACACTCTATATATACATACATTTGAGACTACGGATAAAGTAAAAAAAGGGCTCAGGGAACCTTGGACTGGGAACACGCCACTCCCACTCATAATAATAAAGTTTAGAATTGTCTTAAAATATTTAAAATCTTTGTTCCCTCTCCCCCTCCCCCCTCCCAGCCCCCCAACAGTTCTGACCAATTTTCAAAAACCCCCAAAACGATAAATTTTTCGACCCCTCTCGATACTCCAAACGTATCACTTTTTTTTCTAACGCACACCTGGGCCTCTATAAAAAAGGTGTGAATTTTATAGAACATTATCGTAATTTTAATTGACAAGCGGTCCCTTAGATCTTTCACTCATTTTTCGTTTTACTCCCTGATTGAGATTTTTTCCTCGAATACTTCGATCTTTTTGGAACTTCAGGTTTTCACATTAACTCTACTCTTTTTTTTTCTAACCAGAATTTCTTTAATTAAACCTCAATTTACATATCAATTGACAGTTTTTTGTTGATAAATATTAATAAATAAAAATTAATAAATAATCAATAAAGATATTTATTTCAGTTCATTTTATTTATTAAAAAAAATATTCTAATGTATTAAATATTGTTTTTTTTTTTTCCAAATCAGTTAAAATGACTTGCCAAAATCTTTCATCATGAAATTTGATTATTTTTTGATTATTTCGAATAATTAAATTAATTGATCATATATATTTTTTTTAACTTCTGGTTTTATTTAAAAAAATGTCCGTGCTACTGATTTCAGTTTATTTTCATGAAAAAGTGTTTGGTACAAGTATTTAAAGGACGCATCTTCATGCAAGTCATTCTCGAATAATTTATTACCGTCGATGGTCGAAGAGGGATCGGTTAAAATGGGGCCCCGTACAAATTGACTAAACGCCGCGCTAATTTCATTTAGCGCCTATCCTCGACTCTTCTCACCATTCACAACCCTATGCATATATACATATAATATAATGTGAATATATATATATATATATATATATATAAACATATATCGATCACTTTCACGGTGGGGGGTTGTTTATTTAATGTCCCAGGGGTTTCAAGAGCGAGCATAAACGTTCTTGGCCCTTTTAAAACGATCCTCGTGCCCTTTACCCTTTATTTTTATTCTTTCACGCTCGAGATATCGAGACCTGTCAATTTTCGTCAAGATTTCACTCTGTACCTGTTGCACTTGCTATTTCTACAAATTTACAGGTTCCATAATCATTTTTTTTTATTTTTTCAATTTTCAACAACTTTTATGATCGATTGAATAATTTTTAATATTAATAAATATTTTAAATTTATTGTTTTTCACTTTTTATGGCATTTAATTTATATTTTACTTTACAGTTTTTTTTTTTATTGAATTTTGATGAAATTTTTGATCGAGTGAATAATTTTTATTGTTTATTAATTGGGAAAATTTTAACTTTTCAAATAATTTTACAATTTTTATAATTATTATTGAATTTTTAATTCTTTTGGTAAAGAGCAAGGTATTTATTTGATCGATTTATCGTTTTTTTTTTTTTTTTTTTTCAAAAGTAATAATTTTAGACATAAATGTATTGAATGTAGAAAAATGACGGTTCTCTGAAGTGTGGTTTTATCGTCTTTTGGGCGTGACTACAGAAGCCTCCATTTCGTAAATATAACAAATAAAATAGTGACTGCACGTGTCGTTTATATTCATTTTTATTTTCATTTTTACTCATAATATAATGTTTTTTTTTTTTTTTTATTATTTTCTATTTTTACTTTTTTATTTCTTCACTTTATCGTTCTTCGCCACGCACTTTAGAACCGACGATAATTCGATGGCCTCGTTAACGTCGTCTTTTATCGATTTGGGGTTTCACTATATTTACTATCAATTCGTAAATAATCACAATTTATTGATGAACCTCGAAACAAAATCGTCGATAATTTTTTTTTTTTATTCACACTCGTATCCAAAAACCAATAAAAAAATAAAAATTCGATCGAAACAATAAATAAATTGAAAAATTGTAACTTTTTTAAATAAATTTTTATTTATTTTTCAATGTTTTTCCACTGTCGAGGAAAGTTAAATTGAATTTTATTATTAAATATACATTTAAATGTTAAAGTATATAAATGTGATGCACTTTCGTCGAGTAACCGTTGAGAGAAAAATCCTGAAATCGTGTGCGAGCAACGAGCGTATATAATCACGTAATGTGGTTATCATGCCAATTGCGTAAATATTTGAAGCAATTTGTGACATGCAATGGTACACTTATGGCAAAAAAAAAGATTTTTTTTACACACGTACATTGATGTGTACCGTTTTTTCAATTTTTCCATAATTAAAAAGTTCTTTTTTTAATTAATTATTATTTTTCTACACGTAATTAATCATCTAATTAAAAAAAATTGGAAAATTCTTACAATTTGTTTACAAAAAACCCCAAATTTAATAAAATTCGCAAATTTCTTGATTTTTTTTTTACTTGATTAATTAATTTTCTTTTTTAATTACGAAAAATACTTCATTCACTAAAACTCGTTTCGCAGATCGTACATTTTATTCAGTGATTTTCTGATTCGACTTTCAAAAGATTCTCAAGACACATTGAATGTTTTTTTTTTTTTTTTTTTTTTTTTTTATTATTAATATTTTTTTTTAATTTTTTTTTTCTTTCTCGAAGGATGCGCGACCCTAACTCCCGTAAAATCTCGTAGAGAGCGTGTGAATGGATCGTTGGGTTGAGTGAGAGAAAAAAAAATGTACGAGTGAGAAGAATGGACGAGAAAAGATGCTGTGATGTGCGCGCCGAGGAAGAAGTCAAAAGTAGCGCGCGTGCAAGATATCGCACAGTCATTCGTAGTAATGACGCGTGCGCCACAAGGCGCCGGGGACGCCCCTTGTACTTCGACTACGCGCCACTTGAGAGAAATAAGAATTTTTTTTTTTTTTTTTTTTTTTCATTTTTTTTTTAAATACTTTTTCACCATCGAGTAAGAAGATTCGAAAGAGTTTATCAAATGTGGGATACGTCTCGAAACATCCGCTACTGTGAACTTGGATTCACGAGAAAAAAAAAACAAGTTGTTTTGTATTTTTTTGAATTATTTTGTCTCAAATTTTAAGAGAATTTGAATAAATCGATTTTTTTGGATTTTTTTTTCGTCTTTTACTCTCCGTTGACACACTGGGTCTATTTGACCCGAAGTATACTTTGTTCACTTGTCTACAGATCGAGGAAAAATTCGAAATATTGATAATTTAGATTTTCTGAAAAATAAATATTTTTAGAATTTTTATGTAAATTTAAATTTTTAATTTATTTATACGTCAGTCTGTGATCATCATTTTTTTCGAATCGTCGAATTCGATTTACAACTCGAATGAAAGTGCAGGAAAATCTACAATTCGTGTCGCCATCTCCCAGCGACTGTCTCTGTTTCTATTTTTTGAACGAACAACTAACTCCATCTACAAAAGTTTCCTTGAACCTGCTGCTGGTCTCTCGGTCGATAAAACCCTCATTTAATTTAATTTCACCCAATATCTCATTTTTTACAGTTTTTTTTCGTGTTTGTCAATTTTGTTGATATTTTACATGCTAAATATATTTTTAATTGAACAATTAATTGATAGAATATCAATCAATACACTAACAACAATATTTAAAAAAAATCCAGTCTCTGTAACTCACGCAACGAAAAACTTGAATAATAAAATAATGCCAAAAATATCCATAGTATAAAAAAACACTAAATAAATAATAACAATAAAGAAATAACAGAAAAATTATTTAACGAAATGATTTAAAGTATAAAATTCTATATAATAAATAATTCCTAAAAAAATTATTTTAAAAATAATTGAAATAATTATTGAAATAGTCATTTAAATAATGATTGAAATGGTAAATAATTTGAACTATAAAATGAATAATCGAAAATTGTACTATTTTTTGTTTATCAAATAATGGATTAATTCTCAATAAAATTTGAATTAAATTCGATGAAATTAGTGAAGTAATTAAATTATCGATAAATTGTTTTTTTTTTAATTTTTTACGAATTTTCTGGCCGTGACTATGGCCAAGCGAGAAAGTGTGGATGGCAAAGCATTAAAAGGAGACTCCTCCTCGAGTGTAGGAATCCACCCACACCGTTTGTTGGTCCGTCACACGCTCAATGCTATAAAATCTTACGGGAGGTTGAAAAAAGTTTGCTGAGAAGGAGTGACGGCGGAGGGGGTCGGGGGGGGATGTTCGAGTGTGGTACAGCCCCCTCATTACCATAACCGCTCTGTAACACACGTATGGGTCCAGAGGATGCTGCGAAGATCGAGAGGAGTGAGAGAGAGGGAAAAATCGTGACGACCCCGCGGCCTTCCGCGATGCTATGGGGCTTTTTGTGTATATCGGAGCACAACTTTCGCCCACATCAATATACTGAGCTGCTGATTTTTTTCGGCACTCACCCTGAACCCCTTAACATTGTCAATTTTTTTCAAATTTTTCCCAGCGATATTTATTGAGAAAAAAAATATTGAAAATGAAGTTTTCACGAAAATGCACTTTATTGCAACTTTGAAAAATCGCTACTAAATGAAAATTCATTTTTTTAGGTCACCAATTTTTTTGGCTACTCTTGAAAGTCTATTGAGTCATAAAAAAAATTCAATCAGTGGTTTATTAGCTTTTTCCGTATTGAAAAAAATTATTTTGATAAAAAAAAATCTGAAATTGCCTGTAGACTCTCTCCGAAGGATTTCTCCTATAAACATTTCGTGCAAATGTTTCACACTCGAACCACTCGTTTTCACACCTCGAACGAAGGCTAAGAAAAATAGTAAAATAATGGAAAAATTGTTCCACGTGATCTGCGAATTTTCATATATGATGATAAAGTTCCGAACCGCGATCTTATTCACCTCAGGCTCAGGTTAGAAATGCAATAATACTTTTTTTCTCACCTTCGGAGACCCCTCGATGAAGAATTCTCAGGAATTATGAAATTCCTCACAATGCATTTTCTCTTTTCGATCGATAAATCAATATTTGTGTGTTTTATTCATTTTTTTCATATAAATAAATAAATAAATAAATAATACAATGACAATACATTTATTTGTTGACACATATAAACTCATAAATCGATTGTAATTAATTTTCAAATAAATTAATCCAGTTTATTGACTATTATTATTTGTTCTCTGCTTAATAAATTAATTTTTATTAATTATTTTTATTTTAAATACGCATTTTCCCATAACCCTCGATCTAATTAAAATTGTCACGAAAATACAGAAAATTTTACTACGTTTTTTTGTTCTTTTTTTTTCAAGATTTCGTTTTTTTTCTTATTTTCGTTATTTAAGCTCCAGATTCTTGGCCGTTTCCCGTACGTTTGTCCCTGTGCCAAATCTCGTTGTCGATGCTGAAACAAAATTAATAATTAATTAATTTGAAAAATTATTTAAATCGATACGATTTTTTTTTTTTTTTTAATGAATTAAAATAAAATGAATTTCTAATACGAACTCATCAGAACCGTAACCCATTCTCTCGTTTGTATAAGCAGCCAAAGTTCGCCAAAGTTCAGGTGGACCTTCGATGGCGAGAGGAAAATGAGACCAACTTGGATCGTCGATTCCAACACTTGGAATACTCAACATTCTTTTCGTTTCTCCGTTACGAGCCTCGTTTTCATTTTCCAATGACATTCTGTGATTTTGCTTAAAAATCAAATAATTTATTTAATTATGACATTAATTATTGTACTTGTAAGAGATTAATTATTTATTATCAATATTTTCAATATTTTTCGTGACGAAAACAATTCGAAAGCAATTAAATAATAAAAAATAAAAATGCTAGTCGTTTTTTCATAATAATTAATAATAATTTTTAATTAATAGTGAAATAAAGTTAAAAAAAATTGAATTAATTACCGATTGATAAGTATCACGTTTTCCAACCCTTGGGATATTGCTTGGTTTATAAAAATCAGTCGGAGGGGACCTCGGAGGAATTTGAATCATTCTTTGAGATGGTTTTAAATAACCCTCGGAATCATTTTCGTCGAAAGCTTCTTCATCCGGCTTGAAAAATAAATTTAATAGTGATTTATTCCATAATTATTAATCCTCAGTTTTAATTATCGTGGTTTTTGTAATTATTTGTTGATTGAATTTAAAAAAAAATGGAAAATTAAGTACCTCTTGGTAATCAGGACGTTTTCCAATCCTTGGAATATTTTTGGCAGCTTTAAGAAAATAATCTTCGAACCTGCCACTTCGTCCAACCCTCGGTATATTTTTGGCAATTTTTAAGAAAAATGCTGGAACCTCGTCAGCTTCGACGGTTTGGAAACTCGTTGACAACAAAGTGACAGCGAGAAAAATCACTAGAACAATTTTTATTTCAAACATTTTATTAATATTATTAAAAAAAATTGATTATTTAATAAGAAAACTACTTTTTTTAAAATTGTAAACATTATTTTTTATTTTTACGTAATTTTTTTGTTGTTTTTGTAATTAGTGTTTGTTTAAAAAAAAAATAAACTTACCTACAAACGTGAAGGATCGAAATAAACACATATTTTTCATCATTTTAATTGACGACGTTTTTTATCCTGTCAAATATAATTCAATTGAGTGAAAACACATTTTTTTTCATCACTGAATTCGTTCATTACGTTTGTTAATTATTTAAACTCGAATTTTTATTTTATTTATTTATCAATAATTTATCGATAATTAAATTTGTTGATATTTAGCAGATTTTTTAATAAACATTTAGTTATTCAACGGTTTACGATTATTTGGAGGATCCGTTCATCAAAAACGTTCACATTGGACTGAGCTTTCTATTAAAGAACAAACGTTTTCTTGGCAGATGAAAAATATAGTGAATAAAAATTCAATATTTTTTTAAAAATGTGTCGTATCGATGCTGAGAGGTTTCTGGAGATCACGTACGTGGGTACCCACGCACAAAAGTACATGGTCAATACGAATAAATCAATATGCATGACCTTTTTTATTTATTTAGTCCATAAAGAATAGTTGTTTAAACAAATAATAGATTTTTTTCAAATTTTTATGAATTTTTTATCGATTAAATTGCCATGTAATATTTGTTGAACGAATTAAAAACGAAAATCAGGGATGACGATTTTTAACGATTTTTTTTTTGGCAAAATTAATTTTTTTCTATGTAATTAAACGTATTTTTATAATTAAAATGTCAAACAAATTGATTAAATCCGATTGAACTTACCTGAGAGTGAAAAAAAAAGTACTGGTGTGAAATATTTCAATTTCGTTACTTTTATACCTCATTTGATTTCCCATTAATTATTCGGATCATGGACTCATGATTAATGATCGGTTCATTGAAATAAAACGCTTTTTGGAGCGTATTAACTAAACACTCATGTGGGCGAATTAAAAGCTTTTTTTATTTTCTCTCTTGCACTCGGTCGATAAAATGTCTCGATTTTGTGAGATTGAGGTCATAGCCCTTATGATCCTTGACAGGTAAAAAATACGTGACCGCCATATCGAGAGATTGCGATCTCGAAAAGACAAGATATACGTGATTGAATTATTCGATGTTGATTAAACAAGTTTTCCATTATTTTTGAATAATTCATAATTAATTGGCTGGAAGTTATGTGATTCGAATGATTTAAATCAAGAATCAATGAACGAAGTATTCGAACGATTTTTCATGAATTATTTGTGATTTATTTTCGATTTATTTATTTTTTATTTATTTTCGAAATGCCCCTGGAATGTGAGGGATCGTTCGATAAATAAATAAACGGAATCAAATTTTGTTTGCCAATTACGATGATTTATTTATATTCTTATTCGTCACATACAATCTGAAGACAAGCAAATTTCGTAGATTCATTAATACATTTATCGAAAAAAACAACATTTTTTACATTAACATTAATCGTTGAAGTGGAATTTGACATTAACATCAAATGATAATAATTCAAATTAAATTTCACGTGCTTTTTTATCCTGAGAGTAAAATGGTGACTTTTGTAGTAGGTCGAGATAAGAATTAATTAAAATCCATTTGAACTTCAGTTGGTTTCTTGATGTACCAGCCATGCGCTGCAAGTTTCGCTGGCAACTTCGCACATGGTGGTAAGAGCGCGGCTGATAACTTCGTAATCTGCCAAAAGAGTATTTGAATTCGATTATTTTGATGAAAAATTTAATTTTGCCAAATTTAGTATCAAAAAGGCGGAAAAAATGAATTGATTTACGTTGAGGAATGAAATGTCATTGAAAATTTACGAAAGAATGATGTCGACATCGACAAGGAACGATTTTAATGAAAAAAAAGTGAATAAAACGATAAAGTCGGTAAAAAAAGTTACCAACTGCCGATAAAGTAAATTTTTATCTTACCGGTGACGGTGCTTGCGCGTTTTCCGAAGATGCTTCCATTGAAGGGTGGCTTCCTGTAGGTTCCTTCGACCAGGAGACTGGCCACAGCAACGACGACGACGAGGGCGATGATGACTTTAGTGAATGCCATTTTGATGATTGGTTTTGGATGTTTTGTTCCAAAAAACGGAGTAAGTTTCTTGAGATGGAGAGTTTGTTGGAGAGTCGACGAAAACTGTGTGAAGAGTGGACGAAAAATTTGAGCTTTTATACCGTCTCTGAAATGCTTTTGACAAATTATCGTGTCAGACACAATGGAACGAACGTTATTTGCATCCCCTCGATCGGTAATGGATAATATTTGTTTTCAAAATTCACTGCGATTGACGTCAAAAATAGAAAACAAATTGCTCAGCCACGAGACGCCAGGGAAGAGATATACGAAAAAACATATTTTTTATTTTCGACTCTTTGTTTATTTGTTGAGATAGTACTAAAAAATATGTAAATGGAAAAAGCTTCAAGTTTAAAAAATATGCTCGAGCAGCAAAATGACAATAAAAGTTATAATTATAAATAAATAATTGTGGAATTTATTATTTTACCTGTGCGTTGTTCTTCGATGTTATCCTGGACTGTGCAGAAGTGTACTGTGAAATGTAAGCTGCTACCTTTCCCTTTTATAGGAGAAAAAGCCCTGGAATTTCCCTCTTTGGAAGGAAATTAAAAGTAACAAGAAAAATAACGAAATCACTGCTCCGGTTGATTGTCTTTTCACTCAAGGGAAATAAATCTATCTCACCTTATACTAACCCAATTTATTTACTGATGAACAATCTAAATTATCACTTTGATCGAGCCAGTAAGATGAATCAACAAGTCCACGTATATTTATAACAATTGATAAATAAATAACCCAGCGGAACAACCTTTTTCGGATTCCAGATCGATAACCCTTTCCATTAACAATCTTTATCAACAATAATTCCTGAGTTACCGACTGTTGGTAAACAGCCGACTGTAGATACAATTGTTTCTGATCCAATAGATGGCAAACATGGATCTTAGATACTATTCGACAAATTTTGGACTTACCAACAGTTTGTAGTCGTTTGAAGAATCGAATTTTGACAACAGCACATTACCATCAGTCGATAAAAATGTTACCAACCGTCAATGGATGAAAAAATGTTTTTTCGTGACTGACTGTCAGTAAAATGAACAAAATTCTGAAGAAATGTTTTGGGATGTTGTGTAATTAGTTGGGAAAGAATCAAATCATAAAGCAAATATTTGGACATTGAATTTTTATTTCCGTAGTATCGTATCGATCAATATAAACAAATTTCCACTCCTTATAATAATAATAACACAAGACTTAAAATGATTTATTTACAGAAATTCACAATTATAATTCTTACATACGATTTATTATATGGTAATTATTGAAGTATTCATATCTCGCGTCTATTATAAGCAAGTGCAATAATTAATCAGAGTCGTGTATGACACTGGGCGTATTGTGCACTATAAACTACTTTTTTATTGTCGCGTCACAACTGTTGTAAACGGTATTTTCGTTATGAGCCAATTATATTGCGTATTGCACACTATGAACCAGCCCTCGCTCACATTTTTAAAAATTATTCTTAATTTTTATGTGTACGTATATATTTATTTATATATATATATATATTTTTTTCGTATTATAAAAAAAATAATTAACGAATACAAGTTCGCTAATTATTAATACAAGTTAAATTTAAATTGCAGCTGATTTTATGAGCTAAAATCGTCGATGCAAAAATTGGAAGACGTTGATTTTGTTCGTTAGCAATTACATCGTTACGTATCTCGTGTAAAAAGCTTTTTAAACAATCAATCTATTTTAATAAATATTAATATTATCGATTACATCAATTTATTCGATGGAAAAAAGCTTTTAGAATTTTTGAAAAATTCAAATGTATGTGAATTTTGGTTTTTTAATTATTTTTTATTATTAATACTCCGAAGTAATGGTACTTTTTGTCACGTATAAATTTTAATTATTGCATAATACACTGATCGTACACGAGTTTTGATTCACGTGGCAATTATTTAAAATAGGAATTTGAGTCTCCTTCTTTGAGAAGGAGAGCCACGTGAATCTTGATCTCGTGACTTAATTGCCTTAAGTCTAAGAGATTACACAGGCTTTGTTACATGCCAACAAAACAAATTTTCTTGAATTCAATGAAACTAGATTTGGTTTGACGGTACACTGGACAATTTTTTTTTTTTTTTTTTTTTTTTCAGATTTGACTGTAGATATGAGAATGTAAAAATTGTTTAGCCAAGCGAAAAAATACGAACAATATTTTATTTATGTTCGAAGAAGACAAGCTCTTTGGATGAATAAACAAAAAATATTTATCGTAGCTTACTATGTCCTAGAGGATATGTCAAGATTCATCTCTCCGAGCGACAGCAATCCCACCAAAATATTCCTCGGGGATGGCACCAGGTCTATCTTGGCTCCAGGAAGTCCAAATGTGTCGACATTGAACCGCTGTTTCAATCCTAGTTCCAATCCGTCTTCAGTGCCTTGATGTTACCGATCAGGCCTGCAGGAGCGACCTGGTTTTCACACTTTGGCTATGATCTCCGGTCCAGCAGCTTCCAGGACTTTGGAACTCCACTGGTAGCTTCTCCAGGTAGCCCCATCGAAGTTAGCATCGACTGCCAAAAGCCGGTTGAATCGCTTCCCGGTGATTAGGCCTTTTGATGGTAAGATGCCGGTAATCAATTGACACTTCCGCTCAGATCTCCGGTTCCGCAGCATCCTGGATAGTAGAACTCCAGGCGTAGCTTCCCCATGTATCCCCATTGGGAACGGCATCGTTTCCCAGAGGATTAGTCAACCGCTTCCTGGTGATCAAACCTTTTGACGGTAAACCGTTGATGTCGGGACTCCAGATTTTTATGGAATCCTGCGGCTAGCACTTCCATCCGGCTCTTCCGGAAGCCTGGGGCTCCGGAAGGCTTGCGTTCCAGGGAAGGGAACCACCCGTAGGCCACGAAGGCCGAGGGCCAACTGATTCACATGATATCCACGACTCAGCCGGGCTCCCACGGCCTCTTCGGTGATCCGCGTTCCCCTACATTCGGTCCTGGCCACCCCAGCCGATTCCCTTTGACTTCAGCTCACTACCCAGTCCCTCCAGCGCATGCGGACTCCCCACAAATCATCCTCCCACCTCGGCAAGTGGTTGGGAGGGCTCTGGGACATTGCCCAACCGGCTGCCTGCGGGCTAAGTGTTGCTCCCCAGTCCACCCAGCCCCGGCTGCTCTTCCGAGCGCAAGACGTCATCTGAGGACGATGAGAAATCAATACGATGCTCCAGCCAGCATAGCAGGAAGGGGCCAGGCTTTACCAACCGGAAGATTCACCGTTGTTGTCCGGACTCTTTTGTCATGACAATAACAGAAGACCTGGCTTCCTGCTCGACTCGCGGCCAGATGTGCTCTTTTCCCCGATTGACAGTCCTCAGTTTATCGACAAACGATAATTACCTCGTACCTCCAGAAATGGATAACGGCTCATCCATGCCCACTATATGCATTCCCGGAAACTGCAATTTCTCTATGAACTCCTCCAATTGTCCAGAATTTCCTACAATGTGCTAATTCCATCAGATCAATTAAAAATCATAAAAATATTGATGCCTGACAATCTTCTTTTATTGATGCCCCACTAAAATGCCTGTAATCAATTCATTTCAAAGCTGCCTAACAAACATCATTCACCAGGCGATGCTGTCACAGCCTCAATTGCTTGAGTGGCTGTGCTTATCTCATTTAATCTTGTCAAAGTCATCGGAATAGCCTTCAAGGGCCAGCGTCCGGAGTTGCCAGACTTTGGACTCTGGACAGACAACTTGACATGATTCGCATCTGGTGAGATATTTCCTTCATAAATACCGCGGAACATCCATCAAGATCTCATTTTCAATCTACGGTTTGGGCGCCAGGGAAAATACAAAATGGATGCAAAAAAATCTTTTTATCTTTTTATCGATTGAAGGGTTTTGCTGGAATCAGAAATTCTTGGGTTATTGACGAGAAAATTGATTTTTTCCAAGTGGAAACCTCCAGGCAATGATTTTCAATCGCAGGCTACATCAGCAAAGTTTTTCCTTTTTTAGATTTTGCTAAAAACTAATATCTCTCGTCGAGATTCATGTGCATCTCCATTTGGGACACCGGTTCGATATTTGGAAACCGCCCAAAAATATCCTCACCCTCCAACGGGGTGGTAAAAAAAATTTTTTGCAAATGGATGCACGAGTGAGGACTGTGAATGTGAAAAAAAGTGTAGCTAAGTTCAGTTGGTACTTCGGGCACGGAATTATAGGTAGAAAATAAATATTGTTATAGAAGTTACGAGGAAACGTGCCCTCGGCATTATCAATAATTTCCAGGCGTTTCTCGGAGGTCAGAAGGGGTTGAAGGGGGCGGGGGTGAGAAAATGGAAGTAAGAAAAAGTTTGCCACAAAGATGGCGTCGTTAAGGTTTGTCAGGTTGTTGAAGAAGAGCACCGGAGATAAAAGACGAAAGGGGTTGATTGAGGGGATTGAAAAATATGGCGAGTAGTTTTCATAACTCACCCCCTGGCGACCACGAAGAAAAAGTAACAAAAAAAGGACAAGCGTTGACAATAAAAAAAAATCATACAGTTTCGCCATTTTTTTTTCTCGCAGAATTTTCTTCGCAGAAATGGCTGAGGGGGTGGAAAATTGTGACGGATACATAGCTTAGCGTTAAGGGATGAAAAGAAGGGGTTGAAGAAATGTTTTCGTTCTCTTCCTCGAATCGTGCTTTTTTTCTCCCTCGTTTTTTGGTCCTTTTGAAAAATACGTGGGGGTTGGATCGATCCGAGGAAGCTCGAGACGTTTTGTTCCCATTTCCATCCACGGAATCCCATTTCCGGTTGTCGTTGACAAAGCGGAAAAAACGTTCCAGGCATTTTTCATGCCCCAAGAAATCACCCCCACAGTTTCATAGGTAAACAAAACAAAACAAAAAACTAACAAATTGAAAAAATAGTAATGGTTTCAGAGAATAATAAATAATACGTCCAGAATTTAATAAATAATATTGTTAATTAACAAATAATGACGGAAAAATGTTTGTAACATTGAAAATAACTCCGAAATAAAAAAAATTGTAAAAAAAAAATTGTGAGTGACATTTCAACCCCTAAAAATGCATCCCACCCCTATTTTTCATCCCCTTAAGGAAATATTCCGTGAAAATGTTTGTTTGCCTCAGCGAGCACTGTTTTGAGACTTCCGAAAAATTCCCGAAGCCTTTTCAACAATAAGAGATGAAAAAAATTGAAAAATCAACCCCTTAAAGGGAGGCTTTAAAAAAAGGGTTGTAAAATGTTGAGGAGCAACTAGTTACGTTCCTGGAGGGTTTGCCTCGGCACTCAGAGCCTCCAAAAGCCTCGGCAACCTTGCTGACAAGCGTGGGAGTACTTATTGATTAAATTCTCCCACGGTCGGCCATTTTGTCAAGCATTCCGATTGGACGACGGCCATTTTGTGCTGATGCTCCTGACGCGCCTGAAACCCATCTGGGGAGGAAGAAAAAGCGGAAAATTCTCGTCCTCCCTTCTCCAACGATCGACCACATCCGGTGCTCTACCACCTACGCCACAAAATCCTCATCCCTCCTGCAGAATCCGTATTAAGGGGTTCCTCTTAAGGGCGCATGCTCGCCAACATTTTCCAGCCTTCTCAATTTCTCGTAAATTCACAATTGAATTTCAAACTTTCATGAACTTTTGGTAAATATCGCCCACCGACTACTGTGACGTCACCTTTTCATCCCTTATTTGTTTTTTTACCTTTCATCCCCTCTTTAACAGGTTTTTTCCACCCCCGAATTTGTTTTCATTACGAAAATGTGAACCAAGAAGAATTAAACGAGTTTTTAAATCAGAAACATTGAAAAAAGAAAAAAAATCGTCATAATAATTCGTTAAATCAACAAAATATTGTTTAATTATTTAGGGCCAGAGTAAATCAGTTAAATTCATAGATTTATGAGACAAATAGTCGAACAAGGGTGTGAACAGCGACATTTTGGAAGGGGTTACACCCACGAACTGTGACCCAGATTTATCTCGAACGACAACGACGATGATCCTTGTGACCTATCATCGTAAAAACAACGAGAACAAGGACACTTTTTGTCAGGGATCGTTGAAGTACACCCACGAGCCACCCCTACGCGGATACATTCATTTTAATTTGAACGTGCCGTCATTCGAAGTTTTTTGGATGTTAAAAAAAATTGTTGTATAAAAATCGAGGGAAGGAGAGGGTGGAAAAAAATCGTAAATATCAAAAATCATCCCCTAATTTTTTTTTCAACCATTTTTCGAATATTTTTAACCCCCGTGGCTGGAAAAATTCAGAAAAATCATTTTTACCTTTTGATTTGACCCCAAGATCATTAATTTACTCAAAAGCTTCCCGGAAAGCTTAAAACCACCCCCGGAAACAAGTCAATGAAGGGTTGAAGTAAATGGTAACGGTATTTAACGCTAATCTGAATAGTATCGAGTGAGAGGAGTAATTTATTCGTGAGATAAAAGCCAAAAGACGTTGCAACGTCATAATCCTTTTCCCTTAGCCTCTTAAGGGTGCCTTTCAACCCCTTAAGCTCTCCGGGTATTCTCGGTTAGGCAAATTTAGCAGACAAAACCGCGAATTCTCGGTGGCTGAGAAAAATCGAGGCTCCCGTTACGATGAACGAGGAAGAGGAATTATTCGACCCTTCGGAGGGGGTGGACTCGGAGGGGATGAAATTCCCCGATTGGTGCAAATTCGTCCACGCCCATTTCTCTTGGTACCACGTGGTTCGATCAACTTCTCACGGCTCTGGACACACCCCTTCTCAACGGGGGTTGAAAAAACCACCCCTTCCACCTGGGGGCCGAGCTTTCGGGATAGACGTCGGGCAAACTGGGTCAACCGCGTTTCCAACCATCCTTTCAACCCCCTCTGTGTGTGTGACTCGTGAGACTCTTGTCGTAGCGGTTGGATTGCATCCTCGGCAGTCCCGTGAAAACCATCCCCGTCGAGCCACCGAATAACACTGACCAATTTCGTCATTTTAAAAAAAATCTTAAAAAATTTCAAAACTACCCTTAACAACGACCACGTCTCGCGAGTCCTTCAAAACAATCCACAGGCTCTGAGCTCCTCAGAAAATTCGTTTAAAGTGTAAGGTAAGTTCGAGCCAATATTTTCGGGGATTTTTTTCATCCCCTATTGCAAAAAGACTTTTTAACTGCTGCGCAAATTTTTTTTTCTTTATGGCAAATATTTTGGAGTCCAAAAAAGCCGAAGAAAATTTTTATTCACCAAAAAAAATATTCATTCTTTCCTACAATTAATTATTACTCCAAAATATTTTAAAAAATCGTAACTTTTTTTTTTGCCAGTGTGTGTACGTGTGTGTCTGTGTGATTTCTTCATTTCGCATCGTGCATTCATGCTTTCGCTGTACATTCAATCATTTCGATAACTCGATTCAAAGTTTTACCAAATTTTAGCCGATAGTTCATTTTTTTTCTTACTCGTCGAAGCTGCAGAAAAAAAAACGTTCCCAGGAACTCGGGCACCATTTTTTTTTTTTTTATAATCGAAAAAATTAACGTTCGAAAAACGCTGTCCATGTTTCTTTGGCCGCTTAAATAAATTTTTGAAAATTATCAAAATAAAAATTCAAAAAAATCGATCAATTTTTAACTGTGAACGATAAAATTGTTTAAACTCTCCGCCCGAGTGACTGAATGCGGAATATTTTGTTGTTGATTGTTGTAGGCTCAGAAGGCTCACACGCAGAGACATGGACAATGTGCAAATGATCGGCACTAAAATCACCGCGATCAAGGAATACTTATATGTAAGATTCTTAAATTGGGCCTCATTTATCATCATTATTATGCACGTCACTCATTTCAATGCTTTTCACTCACTTGTATATATATTCAAATATATTTATTATGTGATTTGACTAAAAGTATTTATCACCATCCCCAATCACTCAAAACACTCAAAACAAGTCACTCAAAAATGCTTCTGAACACTCGTAACAAAATTAAAAAATGTGCAGCCACTTACAAATGATAGAACTTATTTTTTTATTTTTTCGGTATTGAGTGATAATGGGAAACACTCAAAACACTCAAAAAAACTCAAAAACGCTTTTTGAACGCTCGTAACAAAATTTTCAAATGTGAAGCCACTTACAAATGATAGAACTTAATTTTTAGATATTTTTTATATTGAGTTATAATGGAAAACACTCAAAACGAGTCAGTGACACTCAAAGACACTCAAAAAAATTGAATCAATAATAAAAAATAGTGGAGCAACTTATAAATGGTGAAAATTAATTTAAATTGTTTTTTTTTTTTAAATATTGACTGACGATGGGAAACACTGAAGACCTTTATTACCAAATATTTTATTCTTATTTATTTTATTGTTATTTAATCAATCGAAATATCTTTTTTTATTGAATTTCCAGAACTTTGCCCGAACGCACTCACCAACAAGACTCATGAGTTCCGAAAACACTTACTCCCTCAGCAGGGAGCACAGCAACCTCAAATATACCGGTGAGTTACTTTTTTATCAATTATTTTAACGTCAAACATTATTTTTATTAACTTGTAGATTTAAAAATAATTGAATCGTGGAATGTTTGTTGTGTAGTTTCGAATCCAAGGGTAAGTATCAATAAAATTAGAATAATTCATTTAATTAAAATGGAAAATGATTTCAAATGAAAATTAATTAACTTTTCTGTCAAATAAATATTAATTAATTAGTGTAGGACTGAAAAAATTAAGAGAAAAATCCATTTTTATTGACACCCCTATTTCGGGGGTGGAAAAAAATTATTTTAATTCGCTTTGTCACAGATTTTGTTATTTCTTTCGAGAATTTGAGTCACTTAAAGAAAATGGGTTACAAAATGCTCCTGATTTTCGAAGTGAAAAACGAATGACAGCAGCGGGGTGAATTTTTTTTTTTTTTTTTTTTTTCCGACGGCAGGAGAGCCAAGGGTGCATAATAATCGAGGATTTCGTCAGATTGGCCTCTTGAATCAGTCCCTGAATATATATCTGTTTATAAACCCACTCGACGAGTGGCTGAGGACAGATTACACGCCACAGGGGACTTTTTAGTCTCTCTCTCTTGCTCTCAAAATGTTTAGCCCTTGTAAAAAGGGTTTTGGGGTCGTGCACATCCCTGCAAGTGTCAAACAACGATAAGAACCGTCTTCACCAATTTATTCTAATTTTAAACACCAAATCAATCTCGTGATGTTTGTTCAAAGAATTTTTCAATTTCTAAGCAATTTTTTCCCTGGCCCTTTGAATAATTTTTTTTTTTTTAAATCCAACCCTTATTTTCAGGCTTTTCGTCAGAGTTTTTTATATTTTTTATTTTTCATTCTTAAAACTACTTTTTTTATTTTGCTGGGGCTTGTAAAATTATAGTTATGGACAATTTTAAAAATAAAAAAATGTCTTATCCACTCAGACTCGATCTACTTGCATTATTTTCTTTTTTTTTCGTTTCAAGCCCTCGGGAAACAAGAGATGGACGTTGTGGGAAAATTGATCGTGAGTTTTCGTTTGATTTATGGATCGGGATTAGGCGAATTCCGCGAGGAAAGATAACAGGGAAGATTTTCTCGAAGTAGAAACGTTCATTTATGATCAGACGAAAAAAAACAAGAATTGATAAATTTTTTTCACCCCTTAATTCAACGTTTATAAAGTTGGTGAATTTTTTCATTATCATTCATGATTCCATTGATTGGAAAAAAAATGTATTCGAGAAAAATAATGGTTGTAGATGAGAAAATAAAATAAAATTGAGCATTTTTTTTTTTTTTTTTTGAAAAAATCACAAAATACTTCGTTTACAATTTTTTCAACTGAATAGAATTTGAATGATGGACAATGACAGGCAGTGTATCGGGATTTCACAAGAAGATTGAGTGCCGAGAAAATTCAGGGAAGATAGGACATAAAAGAGAGCGCGAAGGTGGAGGGGAAAAAACATCCCCTTTTTGTACGTACGACTTGGGGCAGCAGTTGGCTGTCTGCTTATCCGTAGGATCGTGGTAATGGAAAGTAGAGTCAAGGGGGGTTTTTACTTACCGGATATTTTATAGTTTAGCCGCGAAAAAGAGACAACTTAATCTTGGCCAGGATTTTTGGATTTCTTTTGGTTGAGGTGCTTCCAAAAAATACGAGAAGGGAAGAAAGAATTTTCTTATTTTTCATTCACGTTAATGGCTGTTAAGAGTTTTCTCAAAATCCACAGTTAACTTTACAGCAAATTTATTTGAAGCCAGAAAAAAACTGTATAAATAATTTTTTTTAAATTAATTATTTCGCTAATTAATAATTTTTAATTAAAAAAATTATTCCACCCCATTTTATAGTTCTCTGTCATTCTTTTTTCTCTTGTTAATTTTTTTTACAAATAAAATGCATGCTCCAAGCATAATTTATTGTTAATTAAAAAAATCAGTCAACGTTGGAACCTCGAGGCACTTCAAAAAATGGAATTGACGATGGAAGAATGAGGATGGTGTCATCCCACCAAACAAGTGAGAGTGTGTCAGGATAGGTCTATACTTTCAATTGTTTGATGAGGTGAAATCATTCCAACTGTACTCGGTGAAAAAAAAAATTTTCAAATGCACATCAAAGGGTAAGCAATTGTTTTATTGAATAAAATGAAAATCCCCAGAAAAAAGAGACCAACAAGGAATTATTAATTAAATTTATTCCATTACAACACTTTTTATTGTTTAAATTAATTTGGAAAATAATAAAAATTTATGTTTTTTGTTGTCAGATATTTTGCCTCTCAATGCTGAGGGCTTTCCAGCATCGAAAGAATTTTTGATGAAAGTGGTCGACATTCTGCTGGACTTTATTAAATCCACCAATGATCGAAATGCCAAAATTCTTGATTTTCATCATCCAGCTGACATGGTGCAGCTCCTTGATCTCGAGATTCCTGAAACTGGTGTTACGTTGCAACAACTTTTGCTCGATTGTTCAACAACGTTGAAGTACCAGGTGAAAACAGGTGAGAAGGATTTTTTTAATCCATTAATAAAAAAATAAAAAATAATAAACAATTTTTTAATAAATTTTGTTAATAAATGTTTATATTTTACATTTATAAGCAAATTAAATAAAAAAAACGAACATTTCATCGCTGGGAAAAAATTAAATTGAGAGAAAAAACAAATGGAATTAAAATAGAAAAAAAAATGCATCGCAACGTAAAAATCGTTATCTCATTGGGGATGCAGAATAAAAAGGGGAAAGGGATGCTGCGGCACACGCGAAAAGTCGTCGAGGCGATAAGCCACATAATTTCATATTCAATTTAGCATACGCCCGAAGCTTTTGGTAGATAAAACTCGACCTCGTGAGATTCTCACTGTATATACACATTATGAGTCCCTGAGTGTCATATACACCCCCTTTGTGCTCGTGATAAATCATAGGGGTTGAGAAAATATGTTGGAACCAAAAAAAAATTTTTTTTTACACAAGAAACATGGATCTGCGTTTCCAAAAATCATAAAAATTGAATTTTTTCATTAAGGGTTGAAATTAGGGGATGAAATTTTTATTTAAAAGAATTTAAATACTAGTAAATCGATGACAAACAGTATTTTGTTTTAAATAGTTGTTCAACCAACAAATATTAACAACCCTATTTTAATAAGGGTTGAAATTAGGGGTTGTAAAATTCAAAAAATTAATAATTATCTACGAAAGTCTCTTTTTTCAATTATTTTCATTTCAACAAAGATAAGTTGCCTGCTCGATTCGAACAGTTTCATAACCGCGAGATAGTGGAGCTCGAGTTAACCGGAAGTCGACCACAAATCCCCCGACGGGCGTCGTCCCGGTATCTCGGTCTCGGGGATTCGATTACCGGCGACTTGAATAGATGCTAATGCACAATAGCGTTAACCGAAACCTGCCACGAGACTGTATCGTGAAGAGCAAACACAGGGATCGCAAATGTACAGGTTTTTCGATGTGTAATTTTTTTTCATGTATTTTAATGAAAATAATAATAATAATAATAATTTACAAAAAGTCGAAAACAATTTAAAATTGCTAAAAGATATTTTCAAGATTTTATACAATCGTCCCAACCCCTAAGTCAGCCAATTTTCCAATCGAATCGATCCGGGCTGCAAGAATCCACCCTTAAAATTTTTAGGGGTTGATTTTATGTGGAATTGCCTTTACATCGATACATGTATATTTTTTGTACACGCCCTTTCATTCCATTGATAGTCGCGTGGACGATACGTGCCCCAGCAAAACTTGTTATTGGATTACGTACCCCAAGAATTCGAACCACCCCGTCGCTGAATTCTTCGAGTTTTTCTTTCAACCCCCAATGTCATAGAAAACGATTTTTATTGATTGAGCATACTGATTGGCATGCCAGAAAAAATATTGAATTCTATAAATGAGAATTATTACAATTAAACGATTTTTCAACCCTTAAGAATTTTTTATCGAATTAATTATGAATTTTTTTGGAAAAAAATATTCCAGTTGCTCTTCTGCTCGAGGAAGGGTGGAAAATTTGACAATACGTTCAAAAAATGACCATCCCTTATTTTTTTACACCCCCACACGAGAAAAAAAAAATTTCATCCCCCTTTTCATCTCTCTGTCATCTATCGATCTCTCGATACGTATCGCGAACTTTTGCACCCTCGAGCATCCCTTATTCCGGAGAATATGAAGAAAGAAAAAAAATGAGCGATACGTTTGGCAGATTTTTTTTTTTTTCTGACAGTCTCGATTCCCTGGAGATGAGCGGCGATTGTGGACAGGGTGATAATGACAGTAACTTACTGATAAGAAAAATGTGCCCTTTTACCTTTCGCAAAAATGATTTCTTATATTTTTTTTCTTTTTTTTTCTGCTCTGTCATAAAGTCGAGGGGGTAGTTTCGAAGAAATAAAACACTTTGGCCACTCGTGTGGACACGTGACCCAAGGGGGTGTCACATTCAATGGGAATTGGTGTAATTAAGGGCCATTTTAGGGACACTGCGATTTAGCTCTCGTGGTACGTGAACGATACACTAAACAGGGGGTGAGTTTCGTCTGTGCTCCACGAAGCGTTCTAGGGGTGGTTTTTAAGGGATGAGGGGATGGATGGACGAAGAAAATAAAAATCGCACAGGAGATTCTTCGAAACTACGAGTTAGCCTGGAATTTAAATTGCCATCGTGCTTCCCTTGATGGAAAATATTTCATCCCCCTGAAGTTGAAAATTGTTTAGAAAATTCTTTGCCAATGACTAACAACATTTTTGGGGGGTAGGTTTCAAAAATTCTTGAGACATTGTTATTCCTTTGGAAAAATCATCCCTTAAATTAAATTTAACACAAAGATTTGTTTAAATTGTGAAAAATTTATTTCCAACCCTTGGGGAGGGTGGAAAATGTTTCCTCAGGGTAGTAAAAGTCTAGAATTGTTTTAATCTCTGAGAAAAAATTATTCCCAAGCTTGCCACAGTTTCTGGAATCCATTTTTTTCACCTATAAATAAAATAGGGGTGTTTTCATCCCTTAATTTTATTTTTAACGTTGATTATTTGTTAAAACACTATTTTAGCCTCATTAGGGATGAAAAAATGCTATTTTTATTACTACACCATATTTATTCGCTCAAATGCAACAGCAATGTTTCTCTCTCGCTTATTACACCCACTCTGCTTTGGCAGTGATCGTGTTATGATTGATGACGTGGTATTAAAGCTGAGCCCGGGTTACACACTTCTCTTCATACAAATCCCGAGTTTTTCTCCCCCTCTCTATCTCTAATTTATCACCGAGTGTGCAAGGCCTGCTCGCGACAGGTTCTCCCCGTTTATATTACTATACGAATGTACAATTCTCGCAACAGTCGTTTTTCCTCTCAATATTGTTTTGCTAATATCGTAATACGACTAAATTGACTTGTACATGTTTTGTCTAATTTTTTTTCCTCCCCTTAAAGTACGCTTTTTCATTATGACTTCTCTAAAATACTTATCCAACTCCTGAGTATTAAAAAAAAAAAAATTCCTAGATTCCCAGACGCGAGTGATCTTTTGTTTTTTCTCAAAATACCCAGTTTCACTAAAATGGCTGCCAATTTTTTGATTTTTGAGCTAAACACTTCAATCTAGGCTCATTCGCTTCGCAATTGTTTGCCCTTCAAAATGGCGCTTAGTATAAGAGTCTAAGATTTTTTGTGCATTTTTGACGAATTTTCAAAGTTGAAACATCGACGAGCAACCCCTAAAATTTTTGTTTCAACTATGAAGATATTTTTTTTGAGCCCAGTATGTGGACAGAAGATGTTTGTCAGTCGGTTTGAGAGCCTCTGCAAACAATCTAGTCGGGCAACGACGCGTGTGACGCGCAAAATGCGGGTGCTCCGGATCATCGACCGTCCAGAGACGAGCCCTTCTCTCTCTCTCTCTCTCTCTCATTCTCTCCTTCTCTCGCTCTCTCGGTCCATTCTAGTCGAGGGACGTTAAACAGAGCGAGAAAAAGCATTCCTAGACATCTTGGATTCACAATGTTCACGTGCATGAGCCTCTCCAGCCAGGAATACGTGCTCGAATATTTTTTGTTTTCTCGCTCACCCTCCCCCGCCCCTTTGCTCATTTTTCTCCCTGTGTTTCTCTGGAGCAAAAGGCGTCCATTGAAGCACGATAATTGCGGATATAACGTGCGACAAACGGCCACGATATCGAGACCCACGAACCGAGATCTTTTGGGGATGATTTCCGGTCCCGAACGAATTTCATCCCCCAACCCCTAAAAAAATAAATACACCAAACAACAAATCCTTCGATCTATCAATCTCGATTCAATTCACCAGATCTAAAACCCAGGAAAACAACACTTTACGACAAAACCACCCTTAAAATCAAAAATCAACCCCTAAAAATTCATTTTTATTGTAAAATAATAAAAAAACATAATTTTTAGAACAATTGCCACGAGAAAATAACTGGCAACAATTTTTCGCCACAAATTACTCAACAACCCTTGTCTAAATAAATCCCTTAACGTCACGTCGTTACTGGAGCAAAAGTTCTTAAGGGATGGAGACTTAAACACTCTCGAGGTGAAGTGAATGAATGATGGACTTTCTCGATACGTCAATCAGCCCTTAATACCTTGAAGATTAAAACCCACCCCTATTATTTTTCGAAGAAAAATCGATGTTTACATATTTCCATTGTTTATGCCTCCATTATTATTGTTTATTTGACAAAAAATCTTACTTTTGGTTGCAAATTATTTTTATTCAACAAATTACTCGAAAAATGATAAATAAATAAATTCACGATTGTTAAACGTACCCCAGAAAGGGATAGGGGATGATTTTCTTCATAGGGGTGCAGTCCAACGTTAAGAGAACACAGACGAAGGGTCTCCCATCAAACAGAAGCATTAGGCTTGATCCTGGCGCGATGTTCATCCAACCGGATGACAACATACTCGTAGCTGCCAGTAGAAGAGCTTAAAGCTCACTCACTGCGCCACCAAACCTTGAATTTCTATACCATTTCGCTTTTAATTCGTTGCTTGGATTTGCCCAATGGCCCAATATATAAAAACATGTTTTTTTTTATTTTTTTTTTCAACTTATTTTTTACTAAACGTTTTTTTAACACAATTTGGAAAAAAAAAAATACCAAAATTACTAAATGTTACTTTTTTTCGAATTTAAATTCATAATCTTGCGTTTTTTTTCATCCAGATTTTCAAACGGTGACTAGAGTTTCCTACTCACGTGACCTATCGACTCGAATTAATTACCCCATCATTAATAATCCCAGTCAAAAACACTCCAGCCCAAAATGGGGTTAATATTTCACGAGAGTTACGTCGAAGCAATGAAGTTTCAGTGATTAATTGTTGTTGTTTCTTCTCTCTGGTTCCATCGAACTTTGACGTTCGCGAAAGTGCTAAAAAAAACAACCCTTTGGAGTATTGGAGCAAAAAATTCTTAAAGTAGAAGTTTTTATTTAAAAAATTCAAACAAAAATAAATGAAAACTCAAATTTTACGAAAAAAATGGAATTTGATGAAAAAAAATGACGTACATTTTGAAAAATATTGAAATTTTGTTAAAAATTTGATTTCGGTCTGATAAAAATTCAATTTTCTCTAAAAAAAATGATATTTTCAAAAAAATAATAATAATTTCCCAAAAAATACGAAATTTTTTTTTTTTTCCATCCTCAGGCCACCCTCGCTTTTTCAATCAACTTTCTTGCGGTCTGGACCTCGTTTCCATGGCCGGAGAGTGGCTGACAGCAACTGCAAACACGAATATGTTTACGTACGAAATTGCTCCAGTTTTTATTTTAATGGAACACGTGGTTTTGGAAAAAATGCGTGAATTGATTGGCTGGACAAGCGGAGACTCGATTTTAGCCCCAGGAGGCTCAATAAGCAATTTGTATGCATTTTTGGCTGCAAGACACAAAATGTTTCCTCAGTACAAAGAAAGAGGTTTGGCAGCGGTTGGCGGTCAGCTCGTCATGTTTACCTCCGATCAATGCCATTATTCTGTCAAATCTTGTGCTTCCGTTTGTGGCCTTGGAACTGACAACTGCGTAATGGTACCGAGCGACGAATTTGGACGAATGATTCCATCGAAATTGGAAGAATTAATAATCGAACGTAAATCACGTGGCCACATACCATTTTTCGTTAACGCAACTGCTGGGACGACCGTCATCGGAGCTTTTGATCCAATTGCCCAAATCGCTGACATTTGTGAAAAGTACAAGCTCTGGCTGCACATTGACGTAAGTTAATACTTTTTTTCAACGTAATTTTATTTATTTTTACGATTTTTGACATTTTTCAAAGATTTTGTTGAATTCATTTTTTTTTTTCGTGCTTTTTGTGAAATGAAATTTTCAAAGTATTTCTTAACTTTCATTTCAATTATTTGGCAGTTTTTTTTCATGGAATGAGATTATTTTGATTTTGGAGAATAAAAAATCAATTTTTTCACACTGTCGTGATTTTTTTGAAGGAATTTTGATTTAATCGAAAAAATACGATTTTTATTATAAGGTTTGACAGGATTTTTGGAACTGATGAAAATTCTGGAAAAAGTTTATCAAAAACAATGTTTTTTATTCGTCGATCGAAATATATTCATGATCAAAGTGTTGAATTTTTTTTTTTTGAACACTCCATGCAATTACCAAGTGTAATTATTCAAATCTCAGTCTCATCCTTTGAGGGAGAACCACGTAAAGCTGTTTCCCATTCGAAGTGGGCAAACGCCAAATGCCTAAGAGTCTTATCTTAAATAATAAATGTGTGAAAGCTTTCACGATTCGTTTGAAACTCATGTTCCACAAATTTTGCCAAATCGTTGGTAGAGCTTGGCTCGTAAAAAAGACCGAGAAAAAAAAGTTTAGGTCACTGACTCGAAAATAATCAAAATTTTCACTAATTTGATCAAAAAATTCATATTTTGGTTTTTTTTTTTTGTTTTTTTCTTTTTCAGGCCGCATGGGGTGGTGGTCTTTTGCTTTCTCGAAAATACAGGCATCCTAGACTCACTGGTGTTGAAAGGTAAGAACATTTTATTTTAATCATTATCATAATTAATTATTATTTTTTTTTAATATTGAAACAAATCAAATTTTTACAAAAAGGTCTTTTTTTTTTAATTTGAAAAGGAAACTTTATTTCTTTTTAAATATTTCGAGTATAAAAAGAATGATTAATTTTGAAATATTTGAAAAAATTGTTAAGAAGTGAAATAAAATTGGTAATTCGATGATATTTTTTGATTTATGTGTGTCAAAGTGCCTTAAATCGATTCGTTTCGAAGATCGAAGATCTTTATAAATGTGAATGGATTTTGATCGAAGTAATTCACTGTAATATGGAAGAGAAAAGAGACCCTTGCGATTTTTCGAGGATCCCCTTGTCCCATTGGGGCTTCGCCTTAATCCCTTACTTTTATAGTTTATTGGGGCTTAGTTTGATGGAGTCTTGAGAAAGAAAAAAATATATATACACATACGTAGTTGTGTGGAGAAAAAAAAATGGAGGCTTGAAAAAAAAAAAAAAAAAAAGTCCCACATTGGGACCAAAATCAATAAGTGCTTGAAAAAAAAAAAAAAAAAAAAATTACTTTACATGAGAATGAGCTTGAGGGCGTGAATGCTTAAGCTCTTGGTAGTTTGAAGGTAATGGATCGCTGGCATAAACAGCGATTAGAGAACGTGCGAGCTCTCAGAAAAGTGATTTTCTTTTCTTTCTTTTTTTTAAGCTCCAAAGTCCTGGGATTTGGCTTTTAAAAGATTGCCAAGTCCTGAAAAAAAAAACATCTTCAACTAATTTTCAAAATTATTTGTCAATTTTTATGATTTTATGAATAAATCGATTCGAACGTAAAATAAAAAGTTGAAAATTCTTTAAAAATCACTTTTTTCCTTTTTCTCAAGCTTCAAAGTCTCAAGATTCGATTTTCAAAAGAATTTGTTCAACAATTCGTCAATTTTTCTAATCAAAATTCAAATATTTTCATAGGATTAGTGAAATTTTTTAAAAAATAAATCAAAAAAATGATAAAACACCCTTAATTTTATAAATAAATAAAAAATACATTCCAATATAAATATCGAAATATGTTGAGGATTGCGGAAGTTTAATTTTCTTGTGACTAGAAAAAAAAAAAAAGAAATACAAAAAAAAAAAAAAAGACAATAGGGGGTGGATGAGAGTGTCGTAATCTCTGACATTGACGGGGCTGAAAGGAGTGACTCCTGTCTTCGGCACATGCCAACTTTCGCATCCCTTGCTTCGAAACAAAATCATCCCTTATATCTATATATATATAAATAGGGGTGGAAAAAATATATATAAATATACGAATAAGGGTGGATTGTGCTTGGCCGCTGTTGCTTCAATACAAGGGGTGGTTTGGGCAAGATTAATCCACGATTTGCATCCGGACGCATCTGCTCCCCTTGTTGTAAACGTACAGACTCGTACGTACGTTGAATAAGCGCAAAAGTGCCCAATCTATAAATCCCACGAGGGCTATTTCGTGGCGAAACTAAAGAAATTCTAATAGACTTCTTTCGTCGCCATTGATCGCCATTTTTAAGAATCTATACATTTTTTATACAGTCAAAACGAAATGCATTGAAAAAAAAAAAAAAAACACTTAATTTAATGTATTTTTGTGATAAAATTAATTAGAGAAATTGATTAATTAATTAAGAGATGAATTTTCCAATTTTTGGGGGTGTTTTTTGTGATTTTTTTGTTTTTTATTTTATTCAAACGAATGTAAATTTTTTTTGAAGTGACATTTAAAAGTTTTGGTCAAAAGAAATCAACCCTTAAAAAGGATCCTGAGAAAAGAGACGACGAAAAAAATAAAAATGAAAGAGAAGGGTGTCTCGAAGTGTAGATTTTAATTTTCTCTTTGGACTGTACGGTTCACAGGACTTCCTTCCTGGTCTGAGAACCTGCAAAAAAAAAAAAAAAGTGGTAGGGGTTGAATTCTGCTCTTGATTAAAATGGCAAAAGTGAAAAAAAAAAAAAGAAAAAAAAAACAAAAAGAAGTACTGAAAGAAAAGAAAGGAAAGACTAAAATAAAAGAAGATAAAAAAAAGTCTTGAAGCGTGTGATGTGCTGGTGGATGGATAAGGGATGAAAAGAGCAACAGCTGGATCGTTTCCCTCGAGCACATTTACAGGAACAGAATTGTGCTCTTATTGACACGACAGACACGACGTGTTTCTCTCTCTCTCTCTTTTCCACCATCCAACCATTTTGCAACCCCCTTTACCCTCTTCATCCCTTATTTTTCGTCCATTTTCCAAGCCTCCACTCTTCCTCTTCGTCTCTCTTTCGTTCATTTTTTTCATCCCTCTCTTCTTCCCATTTTCCATCCCTTATTTTGTCCATTTAACAACCCCTTGCTTTTGCATTCTTTTTTTCTTCCATTCTATCGTTATTATTATTATTTTTCTGTAGTTTCATTCATAAATGTTGATTTCGACTGAAACAAAGTCTTCGACAAGTGTTCAGAAATTTTTCCACCCCCTAAATTTTGATTTCACCCCAAAACACTTTTCAAAAATCATCCCCTTCGAATTTATTGTTCGAAATATTTTCAAATAATTCACCAGCTTCTAGTTTTTTTTGTTGATTTTTTTTTCTCCAATTTAATCATTTAATTTTGCACCCCTAATGTTTTTTTACTGCAAATTGAAAATCAGTGTCGTGGGTCACATCGATTTTGGGTCGAGCCAGTTCACCGGGCTCCCCGTTGTGTTCAGGGGTAATTAGCATCCCTTATATCAATATATATAGATATATTTGTTTGTAAGGGATGACAATGTATATCTATAGATTTAAGGGATGGAGATTTCGTGGCTGGCATCCTAGGAATGATTGGGGTGTGGGCGACCAAGTTGGGGATTATTGCATACCGCCATTGCCAGCTGCGAATCTCGCATTAATCACTCATGCTCCAACGATCGTTCTAGTGCACTAATTTCGTGGGATAAAAATAAATAAATAAAAATAGCACAATAAGGCCATTAAACATTCTTCAAAGATTTATAAGTTTTAAAACCTCATTAAAAATCAAACCAAATTAATGGAACAAAGTAATAATGAAAAATTACAAAAAAAACAATAATAATTAGTCATTTTATTTAATTGTTTATACCATTTTTCGTTTTTTTTAAATTAAAAATAATAATAATAATAAAAGTGGATAATAATTTCAATAAAAACGAATTTGAGACTTTTTTTTCCCTTTGCTGTTGAATTTAGAAAAAGTTTAAATAACTTTTGTTATGTTAAGTAAAGTTTGAATGAAAAAAAATGAGAGAACGTGACAATGTTACAAATGGAGTGCCTCTGTAAATGACATAAAATCTGTTTTTCTCAGACTCTCTCTGTTGCTCTCAAAGGCACTTCAAGTCTGAAGCACCCTTGGACATATCAACCACAGAGCTGCGAAAGAATGGATGGAAGAGGAGAGAGAGAGAGAGAGAGAGAGAGAGAGAGAGAGGATGACACTAAAGGGCAAAGGCACTCGAACATATTCACGTCACTCGCCATGTATCGATAACATTTGTCATTTGAGCTGTGCCATTTTATCCTCAAAGATAAAAAAATCAAATACTTATTATTATATTTTTGCAAATGTTTGAATTGTTGATAAAAAAAAATCGAAATAGTTCGTTTTTTATAAATTCATAAATTTAATTAATTTATTAGAATTTGAAAAGAATTTATAAATTTTATTTATTTATTTTTGATTCATTTCAAGTAAAATTAGAACAAAAGAAACTGGTGAGAAAATTTTGATTCAGAGTTTGTTTATTTTTCTGAGATTAGGGAAGGGTTGGTGTGGCTCAAACCACAGGGGGTTGTTAAAATGTATGTGAGTAAGAGTGTCAGTTGAAAGGGAGTCTAAATCCGTTCCTGGAGCGATATTAATAGTCGAGTCTCGAATTGATGGAGCCCTACAGTTAAGGAGACAGGTCAGGGGTAGTAAAATCTATATAAACATATATTTATATTACACCCTGACTGTATACTTCTCTTGGGACTGGATAAAAGTTGAACGAGGACCAGCTGAGTCTCATTTGGATTAGCCCAAGACCCACGATTGGTACCTTAATGTCCCACAATTTAATGTCATCATTTTGTCCATGAACTCGTCTCTACAAAAATAAATAAACAGTCGCGAAAAAAAAATCCACTATTTTTATCATTTAAACAACAATAAACAATTAAAATAACATTTTTTTGACTTTAAGGGCTGATTCGGTGACTTGGAATCCTCACAAATTGATGGGAGCCCTTCTGCAATGTTCCACCATTCATTTCAAGGAGGACGTAAGTCTCGAACTCAATTTATTATTATTTTTAACACCCCTGTAAAAAATAATACGAAAAAAAAAAATTATTGCAAATCGTCTTCGAAACTGTGACTGAGACGAATGGAAAATTGCTAGGAAACATTCCAATGTTGAGAGAGACAGAAATGTCTACGTGGACAGTGTAGGAATTTAATTAAACTAAGAAATAACATATGTTGCCAGAAACTCACCCCTTACTACCCTTACACGAATATCCACATTTATCTGTGTATATTATATACTTATATATTACATCAGTTATTTCCTCTCTTCGTCTATCCCCCCACAATGAAATACCGACGAAGGGTGAGCATCCCTTCCGAACAGGGGTTGTTCTCCCCACCACAGACTCTCTGTAGTTATTGCTAACAACCCCTACCTCTGTGAGATATTAAAATTCCGTACACCGGCTGTTTTTCTACGTTTCATGAGGGTGAAAGTGGCAAAAAATCATTTTGGGGGTGGTTTCATCCCTCTGTGACTTTTACTATTTTTTCACCATTTTTTTTCAGCCTCCCTGAATCATTTTCCGTCATTTAGATCTTCGTGTCAAGATTTTTTGTTGTTTTCTATTTAGGGGATGATTTGATAATTTAGTAAAATTAATTTTTCAACTGAATTTTTGGGACTCATGAAAATTCAAAACGTTGAATTATTGTTCACGAAAGTTTAAGGGATGTTTTTTATTTTCTTTTCGACAATTCGTTTAATATTTTGTACAGAATCTTAATTTTTTGATAATTTTTTTGCAACGGTTGGGGGTTGAATTATCGAATTTCCATGAATTTAACGTCCGCCATTTTGGAAACTCAATACTTCGGGCAAAGAGGGAATCCCCCTGCGCATGTCTACCCTCCGGACGTTATATATACGCAGGAACCACCTACGCCTCGTATCGACCGGAACTCCGAGGGAACGTTTCCGCAAAACCACCCCCTCGTGTTCCCCTTTGTTCAAACACCCGTAAAACCTTCAGTTCCCAACCCCTTTTTATTTCTTATCAATGATGCCTCGACGTTCAACACAAACACTGAAATTTTATGGAAAAATTCTCTTAGTCAGTAGAGAAAAAAAAACATTTTAATGGTCAGACGAAAAATCAACAAGATTTGCATTAAAAAAGTTCCAAAAATCAGTAGATAAGGTCAATGTTCGTCAGACACGTTTTTGTCATTGTTTTTTTAGACGGAAAAACAGTTATTTTCGTTGTTTAACAAAAAAAAAGTTACCATCTCTTGAGGGGATGACGAAAAATACATCAAAATGGCTTTTTTTCCAGAATTCAGTAGTAAAAGTCGTTCATTGTCAGACACAATTCAATTTTCGGTTTTTCGCACCGAAAACAGTTGGAAAAATTCTTTTTTCATTGTGCAGAGTTGGATTCATTGAAATTTCCTTTCATTGTTCTTTCTCAATAAAAAAAAATCATCATCCCTTAAGGGGATGACGAGAAATACATGAAAATGGAATTTTTTTGTCAATTCAGTAGTAAAAGTCATTCGTTGTCAGACACAATTGAATTTTCGGTTTTTTTGCAACGAAAACAGTTGGAAAAATTCTTTTTTTTATTCTGCAGAGTTGGATAAATTGAAATTTCCTTTTATTTATGTGGTGCATGTTTTTTTTTAACTTGATTTATCGCAGGGACTATTAATCAGCTGCAACCAAATGTCTGCCGAGTATTTATTCATGACTGACAAATTGTACGACGTTAAATACGACACCGGCGACAAGGTCATTCAGTGTGGACGTCACAATGACATATTCAAGCTGTGGCTGCAATGGAGGGCCAAGGTAGCGTTGACTATTGTTTAAACAATAGACAAAATTGTTATTTAAAGTAAAAAACGTAATTTTTATGGTTAAAAATCGTAAAAAATGGGGTTTTTTTCGTTTTTCAATAAAAAACAAAACAGGGAACCGACGGTTTTGAAAAACTGATGGACAGGCTCATGGAACTTTCGGAATACATGACCAAAAGGATCAAACAAATGCCAGACAAATTTTACTTGATTCTTGAACCAGAAATGGTCAATGTTTGCTTCTGGTATTTGCCAACTCGTGTCAGGAACATGCCCCATGGACCACAGAGGGAAAAAATTCTTGGCGAGGTACTTTAGCGTTAATTAAACAATAATTATTCGTTGATTTAACATTTTTTTTGTTCCCAATAATTAAATTTCGTCTTTTAAATAAATTTCGTTAAAATTTGTTCAATTTTCCTTTCGATAAATATTATTCGAAATGAAAAAAACAAAAATTTATCAAAATTATTATTTTTTTAACAAAAAAAATCCAAAATCGAAAAAAAAACATTTTGGAAACTCGTTTTCGGCAGATTTGTCCAATTCTGAAAGGACGAATGATGGAATCGGGTACGTTGATGGTTGGTTATCAACCGGACGACCGAAGGCCAAATTTCTTCAGGAACATAATATCGAGCGCAGCTGTAACAGAGGCTGACGTTGACTTTTTGCTCGCCGAGTTGGACCGACTCGGCCACGATTTGTAAATCATTTAAAAACAACTCATTATTATTTACCCCCTCGATTTATTTGCGAGCCATCATCGACGAGAAAGCAAAAAAAAATCATTTCGAAAAAAAATCGAAAATCAAAAAATGGCTAAAAATTTTCGATAACCAAATATATATTATGCTTCAATGTGTACAAAAAAGGAAAGAAAACGATACCGAGGCGAATTCACAACCATGAATATTTAATTAAGACATATGGACATCTTGAAAGGAGGCAAAAAAAATGGCGACGAGGTTCATTTAAACTGAATTATTACGTTTTTAAAAACATCAAAATATTATCATTATTTTTTGCATTTTAGAAAATAGAATATTTGTTCTATTCCGTTGTTTTTTTTATATTTTTTTATTATTTTTTTTTTACGAGAAAAAAGTTATTTAAAAAAATGTTAATTTTTGTTTTTGTTGCTCAAGAAACTCGTTTGCCAATTGCCGATGGTCAGGACTCTAGGAATTAAGGATTACGAGTCTAAGTGTTGAAAAATGTTGAGAGAGATAAAAAAAAAGAAGAATTTTGGAGCTTGAAAAAAAATATATATATAAATATATATTAAAAAAATAACGATGTCAAATTATAGATGAGGAAATAGAAATTTATCGTGAGTACCGTTATAGGGAATTAGGTACTGCGAGGACTATCGAAACTCCATTTATTCTGATGGTCGTCGTAGTAAGTGGGAGGCGAATAAAAGTATTACTAGAAAATTAAGAGAGGATCGTGAGTTTCGTGTTTGTCGTTCGATAAAAAAAAAAAAAATTAAAAAAAAAGAACGATTTTAAGGGCTTACCGTGTTGGCGTCCTGGGAGAAAATTTCTGCTGGTTCTGGTTCCCAGTGATTGAAGAAAAATACAACGACGAATATTAAATTATTTCTTGTTCATTTATTTTTCATTAATTTGGAAAAAATTTTGATTTATTTGTTAAAAATGATGCTCAGGAAATGAATGATTGTCAGAGGAATATAATTTTTTATTTATTTACAAATTATTCACTATTTTTTAAGATTTCACGATAATTATTTCGTTTTTTATTTGAAAAAACGTGATTTTTTTATTGTTTATAACAATTCGAGCCAAAAATTGATTTTTTGGACCAGAATCAGCAGTTTTGCTTGAAAGTGAAATATAAAAAAAACGAAAAGGCGAAATAAAGTAGCTGTATAAAAAAAATATATAAAAATATATACAAAAAAAGAGAGTAAAAATGCAAAGAATCTCGTTTGCAAAAATCTTTACGATTGCCGCATATATATATATATAAATTTTAATTTGCTGTTGCATAGTTTAATCGAGCAGAGATATAAAATGAATTAAAAAAAAAAAACTGAAAAAAAATATAACACGATATATATATTGAAAAAAAAAAAAAAAAATTTAACAAAAATCAGGAAAAAATACGTATGTATATGCAAATAAATAAAAGTATATTTATATGCATGTATATATTTGTTTGTAGCGTTGAGAATTAAAAATACAAACACAAACCCATGAAAGTACATGCTTTTTCGAATATTTGTGCAAATTATCGTTGTTTAAATAAAAAATTTACTTTATTTATTCGATTTTTAAATTGAAAAGAATAATTTTTCGTCATTAAAAATTAATTAGCGAGCTGGATATTCGAAAAATTGATTAATTCGATTGATTCTTTGTCGTAGTATTCCCCGCGTAATTAACGAGCTGTCAAATTTTTTTTTTTAAACCATTATTACGATCGTTGTTGTTGTTATTATTTGTAAAAATAATTTAAATATTCACTTATCGGTGCAATTAGCAAACGTCATTACAAAAAATATCAAGAATTCTTACAATTGTTTAAACAAATTGAATGAATAAATAAATTAATTAATAAAGTTGACTATAGGTTTCGACACACTCGCCAATACTGAATAACATGGAGAACTATATTTAAACGACAAACAAAAAATAATAAATAATGTTTAAATAATAGAAGTAATGAAGGCAAAAAAAAAAAAGATATATATTTAAAAAATATTATATTATATATAATATACGATAAATATAAATGTATTTATGTAAATTTACGAAAATTCCTATTTTTCGTTGCCCTTTTCGATGTTAATTTCATTTCAATTTTTTCTTTCGCAATTTATGTACAGATTTCTATTTAATTGTGCAATTAATTAGCAGAAATTTTCATTTTTGATGAATGAATATTTTACAGGAGAGTGAGGTCGAGAAAATATTTTGAAAAAACCATATAAATGCAAAAAAAAACAAAAGAAACGTAGACCGAAATAAAATTGTTTATTTGGTTGAATATTTTTTTAACAACAATACGCAACCATGAGTTCCGAATAATTTGCAGGGAGAAAAATAATATTCTAACGTCAAGTCCATTGGAGAGAAATAAAAACATTTGCCAAAAATCAATTACCAAAAAAAAAGGTAACGAATAACGAGGATTTATGGCAAATGGAGAACGAAGCCATTATTTTTAAAGGCACGCCTGACCACGAACTCGAGACCTGAGAGAGAGAGAGAAAGAAAGAAAGAGAGAGAAGAAAAAAAAAGGAATGAAAAAAAAAGAATATTAATAATGAAAAATCGTTAATTAATCAAATATTTTATTGTTAAACAATCAAGCCACATTAGCATAAACAATACAATTATTCTCAAGCCCTTAATTGTTTATGTTATTTATAAAATGGACGAATCTCACCAATTTCTTTCTCCAAAATTTAATTGTTATTATTATCGTTGTTATTATTATTAATTAAATTATTGAAAATTTAGCATAATTGATCACTCTGTACATAAAAATTCGAACTTCATCTTCAGCACTTTAATTTCATCTGAGCACTTGTCATAGCGAGCACTTTTTTGTTTGTTTATTTCGCACCAAAAATTTTATTCGAATTGATAATAATGAAAAAACGATTAGTTAAGAAAAAAAAGCTCTTGTAGGAGTCAAAGAAATTGGTAGGGACGAGAAACCAGTCGATAGATTTGTTATCGATAATTGTTACAATTATATAATCAAAGTATAAAAATAAATCGATCGCAAAAAAAAAATCTATATATATATGAATAAATAAATAAATATATAAATATATACGAGAATATTAAAAAAAAACAGAATGATTGACAACAAAGTCTCACGTCTTCCAATCGATAAAAACGTTAGTGACTTCCTCCGGATAAATTCTTTGAGGAAACTCCACAATTAAAAAAAAAAAAAAAAAAATTCCCTCCCGAAAAAAAAAATGAAAATGCTACACCGACAGAATTTTTTTTTTTCAAAAATATGCATAAATATGTGTGTTTATAAATATTCAGGAAACTGTCGATCAATTGGGAGATAAAATAAAAATTAAAAAAAGTGTAATCATCATGCTTATATTTTGTGTTGTAAAAAAATACGTTGTACTATATTTATTGTCACCTGATCACCAAAAATGCCCGGACTATTATATCCTATGTATATCAATGTCTAATAAAAATGCTGTTATCCCGGAGAAACGAAAAAAAAATACAAAAAACTATTTTTTTCAACCCTTATCCTCGAAAAATATTATATTATTGATTATTATAAATAAATAAATTGTTTTTATGGTGCAAAAAAAAAATATCATCGATTAATAAGGCTCCGGGTCAAATTGACCCATTGTATCAATGCCTGGGATTGAGTAAAAATGAATTTTATCACGAAAATAGTATTTAGTAAAATAATTAACAATATTTTTGATGTCCATTCGTATTTAAAAATAAGGAATTTTAAAAATTCATTAAAAACGTGACTATTTCGAAACTGGAATTTTATCAAAAGTCTCCATCTCGTAGGGTCATCAGGAGAAAAATAGAAAAATAATAATGATCAAAAAAAAAATCCGGGAACCAGTTTAAGCGGTAAAGCAATAAATTTATTACCGGTAAAGCCAGTCGACCTCGGCGCGCCGGGGAAGGAGAATCTTATCGTGCGTCTCACACTCGACGCGCTCGAAAATTCTCTATTCTAACGGACATCTCGTGGTGTCCACACGTTTTCCGAAAAAGTGTATTAAAAAACGTGAATTTTACAAAAATGAAGTCGTTCATCGAATATTCAGTGGACTGTGATTTTCCAATTGAAAATTTGCCTTACGGGGTTTTTTCAACCGCTGACAACGTGAGTAAAGAAAACAAAGTATTATTTAATTTTCACGTGATCTGTTGTGTCAGTTCCTATTCCGACGTCGGAATCGATGACAAAAATTCCTTGGGCTTTGAAATCAGCGAGAAATTCGCTTGAGAAAATAGTGACGAATTCCACGCCCATTTCTGTGAGAAAAACCTGTTTTCATATTTTTCAAACTCATTCATTTGTGGCTGTGAAAAACAACTGATCATGTTTTTCCTGCGTTGTTTATCGTGTTATTGCTGAGTTGTGAGTATCTCATTCTTGGGTGTCGCCATCTAATGTCGAATTTAAAAAAAAAATAGCTGAAATCATCCACAAATTGAAAATGAAAAACTAGGTTTACTGACTGTAGATAAGTTATCGGCAGTCGGTAAATTACCATCAGCAAGTACATTTCTCTTGATTTTTATACCAAATTGATGGATATGCTAACGTTTTTTAATTTACTAGCCAAAAAAAACGCATTGGAGTTGCAATCGGCGACCAGATTTTGGATCTTTTTGCCATTGCTCATCTTTTCACTGGCCCACTACTGGCAACGAATCAAAATGCCTTTACCCAAGAAACTCTCAACTATTTTATGGCTCTTGGAAGAGACGCATGGAAAGAAGCCCGAAGCACAATACAAAATTTACTCTCAGTCGATAACAACACTCTGCAAGATCCGCAATTACGTTCGAAGTGCGTAGAAATTGTTGATATCAATTGCGAACAAGTAGTTACGAATTTTTTACTCGATGAATTAATTGATTGCATTTCTTGCAGAGCTTTCGTGTCACAAGAATCAGCCACAATGCATTTACCAGCAAAAATCGGTGACTACACCGACTTTTACTCGTCGATTCATCACGCCACCAACGTCGGAATAATGTTCCGTGGCAAAGAAAATGCCCTGATGCCAAATTGGTATAATTTCTTAACTCCCAATCGATAATGCCGATCGAGCAACATTACCGATCGTTGTTAAAATACTCAGTCGGTAAATAAATTACAGGAAACATTTACCGGTCGGTTACCACGGTCGAGCTAGCTCAGTAATCGTTTCTGGCACACCCATCGTTAGACCGAGAGGTCAGACACTTCCTGTCGAAGGCGCGGCACCCGTTTATGGCCCATCCAGACTCATGGACTTTGAACTCGAAGTTGCCTTCTTCGTTGGAGGTCAACCAACTAAACTCGGCGATACGATACCCGCGAGCAAAGCTTATGATCGTATTTTTGGAATGGTTACCATGAATGATTGGAGTGGTTAGTAACTATTACCGATTTTTCAATTCGATCTTTTGAAAATTACCGGCTGATGGTAAAAATCGATCAAAAAATAATCTTCACACTATTTCATCAACTTTTTTCGCTTCTTTTGACAGCTCGTGACATCCAAAAATGGGAATATGTTCCACTCGGTCCATTTGGCGCCAAAAACTTTGGCACCACCATCTCCCCCTGGATTGTAACAATGGAAGCTCTTGAACCTTTCAAAATTCCAAATATGGTCCAAGATCCAAAACCTTTCCCTTATTTGCAACATGACAGCTCTTGCAACTTTGACATCAAATTGGAAGTCGACATCAAACGTAAGTGACAAAAGCCACGTTGAGTGCCTTTTTTTTCCTCCATTTTATTATATTAGTAGTTTTTGTTACTTTTTGATTTTTTTTTTGGCAGCACCAACTGGCCCCACAACAACTGTTTCACGAAGTAATTACAAATATATGTACTGGACTGCCCAACAACAATTGGCACATCATACTGTCACCGGATGCAATTTGAATCCCGGAGATTTGATGGCGTCTGGAACTATAAGTGGAGAGGTTAGGATTTTTTTCAAAATTTTTTGACAGCCACTACGGATTTTCGAAAAAATCAAAAAATCATTGGATCCTAATGAAAATTGATACCTGCCCGTTTTCGACATCGCCAATTTCAATTACGGTCTCAAAAATGTCCTAAAATTCGAAACTCAAAAAGTACTTTTTGTTTTTTTAGACTTCGGATTCTTACGGTTCGATGTTGGAACTTTGCTGGAAAGGAACGATGCCCATTCCCATGAAGGATGGAAGCACGAGAAAATTCTTACAAGATGGTGACGAAGTTTCGATTCGAGGTAAAAATCAAAATTTTGAAAATAAAAAAAAAAAATCCAAAAAAATTTTGAATTTTTTTTTTTTTTTTTTTTTCAGGTTTCTGCCAGGGCGAAGGCTTCAGGATTGGCTTCGGACCCTGCAAAGGCCAGTTGCTTCCAGCGCATCCGGAATAATGAATAATTAAAAATGCAAAAAATTATTTTCTCAATAAATAAATAACGAAAACATCAAATCCCCTTATTTTTTCTTCATTATTTATTAATCCCTGTGAATCATGACGCAAATGTTTTTTTCATCGATCGTTCTGTGACCAAGGCCTTGATGCCTAACGATCAATACAAAAACCTGTGCCACGTTAAGGGGACGATTCAAACGCCAGGTGAATATGGCCATTTTCTTGCTCAGGTACAGTTACAAATATCGTGTCACTGCATCAACTGAACGCCACGTGTTATTGTTACAAAAAATTCTCTTTTGTCAAGTAAACAAATAAGCAAAAATATAAAAAATTAAATAAAAATAATCTAACACCTAAAATGACGATAAAATTAAATAAAAATAAATTAAAACAAACACACGAATAAACAATATACTAAAAAAATATAAAAAAATTATGAAAATAATTTTTATAATAAATAAACTGAGCAAAAATATAAAAAATTAAATAAAAATAATCAAACATCTTAAATGGCGATAAAAATAAATTAAAATAATTGAAAAAAAAACCTAACAATATTAAAAAATTTAAAAAATTATAAATAAATAAACTATGGAACGAAATTTTGGAATAATTTTTATTTTATTCTTCCATTCGATGTTTTGATGTGAATTTTTAATGTTAATTGTTGAAATGTAAGAAAAATCGTTTTTTTTTCTATGTTTTTACTGGTTCATTTAATTTCCCATTCGAGGGGTTTGCAAGCTCTCGAGATGGGCGAACCAACAGCACGTTGGAATGTTCCCTTGACTGACGGAAATCATGTCGTCGAATTTGAACATGGAACAGCAACCGGAAGAAGAACTGTGAAAATCGATGGAAAAACTATTGTGCATCGTGATTGGATGTTTCGTCTCGTTGGCGACGAAATTGTAATGTTTGGGGACACGAAATTCGTTATTAGAATTGATCCCATTTCAGGTATTTTCAATTACAGAAAAATAATCAAAAATGACGTTTTTTTTTTAAATTTAAATGAACTTTTTGTCAAAAATTCTTTTTTTCAATTTTTTTTTATCATTTATTTATATAATTCCAAATTTCACAAAATCCCAAAACTTTTCGAAAAATGTGATTTCTGAAGCCAGTTGAAAATTTGAAATTAATCGCAGGACTCAGATACTCGTACACTTTGTGGGTGAATGGAAAAAATTTTCAAAATTTTGTCCAAACACAATCGAAGGTGCTGGACACTTGGATGACAAAAATTGAGGAAGAAGAGTACAGAATTGTTTTGGGTAAAATTGTTAATTAAATGAATAATTAATTAATTAATCAAATAATTGTTAAAAAAAAATTTCCACTAGCTGTGATTTGTATTTTATTTTATTTTTTACTAGACAAAACGACTCAAGCAGTTTGGATAAATGGTGAACAAATCGACGTAGAGGTGTGTATGGAAAAAAAAAAGAAAAATCAAAAATAGAAAAAAAAATCAAAAAAAATCAACGATTCAAAAAAAATGTATTTTTTTAGAACGAATTCGTGGATGGAGGTGCAGAAATGCTTTTCATGATTGGTGGCAAGCCAGCAGTGATAAGGTCCTGCAGTTCGGAGCAAAAAGGGGACGGAATAAAATATTTTTTGTTCATCGACGAGGTCGAAATAACAGAAAAAGGATTACTTTGAATCAAAACCAAACGAACATCGTGTGAAAAAAAAAACTTGCGTTTAACTTTGTAGCCCAAATTCGAAAAAAAAAATATTCATCAGTGCCCAAAAATCAAAATTCTGTACAAAATTAAAAATAAAAAACCAAAATAAAGAAGTTGAAAGAATTGGAAAGAAAAAAAACGAATTTCTAATCATGTCTGCCAATTCAAAAAAACCTCGTATCCCAAAAAATCAAACGATATTTTCAAACTTGGCTTTTTCAACTATGAAAAAAAAGAAATGAGACGTTCTTCGTCGTCAAGTATCGATTAAACAAAATCACTTTTGTCCAGCCATGTAGATTTTTGGAGCTCTCGCACGTTTTTCCAAAGTTTTGTCCAAAAGTGACGTTTTTTTAACCTCGAATTTGTTTTTTTCACTCGATTTTGAAAATGTCTTTTAGAAAAGGAAGTATCGTCAGCCTTGGATCTCGAGGCACATTAGCCCCTGAAGAGGAACCACCTTACGAGGGTAAATTTTAATATTATTGAAAATTAAAAAAAATAACAAATCTATCATTATTTGTATTTTTATTTTGATTTTTATTTATTCATTTATAAAAATTCCTTTTAAATTCCTATTAAATGATTAAAAAAATGATTAATCGTTAAATATTTGTTCAGAAATGTCAGATGAAGAGTTACGTCAATGCCTCGAACAGGCTCTTCGTACAAACAAAGTTTTACAACTGGAGAACGACGTTTTCGAAAGATATCTCAGCAGACACGATCCTCAATCTCTCGTGAGTGAGTGAATAATCAAAAATTTTAAATGCATTTTGTTAATAAAGGTAACTTTTTTTTATTGTTAAAAGTAAATAAACAAAAGTTTCTTTTTTCATATTTGTTTGTACTTTTTTTGTTAAACGAATGATAAAAAATAAATAAATAAACATTTTTTTAAATGTCAGCTATGAATCAAGTTCTGGAAACGGCGAGACACGCTCAAAAAGTTGCATCGCAAATTGCACCAATATCTTCGATAATGAGCCTGACCGGAAGTAGCAATGCAGCCATGAGCGTCATTCGAGATAGACAAATTTATTCACCGAGTATGACAAGCAGTCAGACCTTCAGTGGAGGTCGTCGTTATACATCGACCCTTTTACCATCAGCCGCGAGAACGTTCAGGTTTCAAATTTGTAAATGAAACACGAAAAAAAAAAAAAAAAATTATATTAATATTAAAAAAATATATAAAATATTAATATAATTATATGACATTAATAAATAATAATATAAAAATAAATATTGATATAAATATTAACATAAATATTAATATAATTATTAATATATAATAATATTAATATAATTATTAATTATATTAAATCAAATTATATTGCCATTAATATGATGATAAGAAAATTTATTTGCCATGTTTTTTTTTATAGAATAACAGTGGCACATCGAATAGAAATGGCGAGCAAAGAGATCGACGAGATGAAAAAGAGTCTCGCTGAATTGGAACAATTTACAATAAAACGTCGAGCTAATTTACGCGCCCAAATGGAAGAGATTGAATTGAGGATACGAGAGACTCGTGAAGCGAAACACGAATTGGAAGTAAATTTAGAAAAAAAATGGATTGATCCATTGACGGGAAAAATACCAGCTGAAAAATTCATCAGGTTTTTCATTCAATAGTTGCCAATTACTTTTCATCTGCCAATAATTTGCCAATGGACAATAATTTAACACTTTCTAATGATTTTCCATCTGCCAATATTTCGCCAGTTGCTAATAATTTCGTAGTTGCTAATAAACTTCTTTCTGCCAATTTTTCGCCAGTTGCTAACAATTTCATAGTTGCCAATAATTTTATAGTTGGCAACAATTTTCTGTCTGCCAATATTCGGCCAGTTGCCAATAATTTCATAGTTGCTAATAATTTCCTTCCTGCCAATATTTGGCCAATTGCCAATAAATTTTTTCCACCCGTCAATAAGTCGCCAGTTGCCAATAATTCGCAAAACCTTTAACATATTTGCCCAAATTGGCAAATATTTTTGACAGATTCATAGAAGAATGGCTCCGAGCAGCTGACAGTGTGATCGAAAAGCTTCGACTGAAAAGTGCAACTATCAAGACCCAAATAAAAAAAGCGAAGCATCAGTTGCGTCAAAGAGAAGAGCTCGGGGAGACACTTCATCCGATTGATTTTCAGCAACTGGCCATTGAAAATCAAGATTACTTGAAACAGATCGAAGAAAAAAATCAGTATTTGATTGACCTCAAAAAAATAACAGGCAAATATTCCATTTTCTACTATTTTCCTTATTTTTGCCAATTTTTTTGATGCTCAAGTAATTTTTTTTTTTCAGCTCGTTACAACATTGCTTTAACGTCCTACAAAAGAAAAATGGCCGACCAAGTAGCCTCGTTAAATAACATCAAAAAAGATATCGAATTAAAAAAATCACAAATCGATAAATTACGAAACAATCAATCGACGACTCAAGTTGAAGTCGAAAAAGCTGAAAAACAATTGGCTAAGATTGTCCACGTTATGGACGAATACACGGTATTGGCAACTGTTTTTTTTTCATCATAAATCCAATCAAAAATATTATCAATTAATCAATCAATTAATTAATTGTCAATTAATTAATTTTTCCACTGTAAAAAAATTGAAATAATTCTTTTTCACTGTTTTTTTTTTTTTTTTTTTAATTTTATTTATTTTTTTTTTTCATTGAACAAATATTATTTTCAACTATTGGCAGGTTCCTGATATTCTCGACTTCGTTAAAGTTCAGGCTGAGCTTCGAGAAATGAGGAAAACTTATAAACGTCTTGAAAGGCACAGAAAAATTCAAATGACAGCTTTGAAAACTTTCAAAAGACAACAAGATCAGCTGGAACACATGAGAGTCATGGGAACCAAGTCCGGACTCAGTTGAAATGTCAATTTTGGTTTGTAGTGAAAAAAATAAATAAAAAATCAATAAAATATTGTAAATATTATAAAAAATTATCATACGTTTTTTATTTTTTTATTAAAACTTGTCCCTTCACTGTATTTTTTGTCCAGCCATTTGTCTCAAGCTTCGAAGGAGTGGACGCAATTATATTCTAGTCGCAATTACCGCCCGCTGTCCTACGGATATCGTCACAGATTGCTCCACGTGATAATTGCACTCACACGTACATTCAAATACATTTTTAACGAAAATAAAACATTTTCCAAGTTTTCTTTGTCTTAAAATAGTCTGAAGAATATTAAATTTTGTTGTTTTTTTTTTTTTTTGAACAAAAATCCAAAAAAAGAGTAAATTTCGACCAATTATTTTGGAAGTGAATCAAATTAATATTTTTGATAATTTATTTTTATTAATTCCATTTTTTGTCCCGCGATAAATTAAATTCTCGATTTAATTTTCTTCAGTTTGAATTTTTTCTTTTTTTAAATCGAATAACAAAAAAAAAAGTAACTTTTATTAAAATCGTAAAATCGTAAAATGGGCTTTTGAGAATTTCGAAAACGAAAAAAAAAATAAAAAAAAATGTAAACTCATGTTGAAGACGAGAGTGCACACTGTGAAATTTGTTTCGGAGTAAAACTGAAAGATTTTGGCTCGTGCCATGGTGCGTTAGTTGGTCATGCTTCACGCACCGACGATGCCTGTCCCTTCCTCCGTTTCTTTTTTTTTTTTCTTCTTTCCTTTTGTTGTTCTTGTTTTATAATTTTTTTTTCTCGTATTTCTTGGTCGTTCTGAAATAGTAGACTGTAAACTTATGGTCGATTCAGTTCATACGCGTCTATTGCTCGCAGCTGACGTTCGAAAAGACGAGGAAAAAAAAATTGATAATTTTTGGCAGAAATAAATAAATAAATGAAAATTTGACAGTTTGAGGAATTTTTTGTGCTTAATTATAATTTTTCAAAAAATAAAATCATTCACTACTAAATATTATTGTTTTTTTTTGTTTAAATTCATTTGTGGTTCGGAAATTATGGTGGTTTTTTTTTATTCACGAATAAATCGATAAAAACCATTGCACCCTTTGCCACAGTCTCGATGACTCAACGTGCAGTGCAATTTCGCACGTCGAGACGGTCTGCCATTCATCAAAAGCCTCGCAGTAGTGCTTCAATTTTAATAAAATTCTCAAAACCACCAAAACTTAATTTTCTGAGTGAAGATTACGTCAACTTCCGGTGGCTGTCAAGGATGGAGACTTCCGTTCTCCAGTGACATTGAACATTTGTCTTAATTACTTTGAAAGTTGGTGCGAAGTTGTGTAAACAAAGGAAAAGTGATAAAATCGTTGGTTTGTCAATTATCTTAGTGACAATGAGGAAAGTCGAGTTGACAGCTGTCATTAGCTCGTGGATTTTAGTGACGATTGTTCGGATTGGTGACACGAGATACATGGAGGTAATGTCAACTATTAATATCGTTGCTGTCAATACAACTGTCACTGTCAATAACTACTGTCATTAGGGCTGTCATGATAAATTTCATCGTAGCTGTCATTAGAGATGTCACTGCCATGATAGCCCTTACTGTACAGCGGTCATTAAAGCTGTCAATGCAACTGTCATTGGAACTGTCAATGCAACTGTCAACAGTGCCTATTTTCACCTAAATTACTAGGAATTTTTTGTTTTTATCAGAAAAATTTGGAAAAAATTATGTTTAATTGACAATCAACGATCTTTCATGTAAGATCCCCAAAAAAAAAAGGAACAATGGTCATGCAACAAAGATCATAAGATCGTTACAGATTTCCCTATCTCTTCGACATGCTTGAGAAAATATTCCATTGTTGTGCCTCGTGAACGAACATAATTTATTACGTTTCCTCGTGCCTTGTAGAATATTTTGTTTTTTAATATTTTCTTTCGAAGGGCCTCAATGTCAATCTTGGCGAAGCGTTACAATTCCTTCGGGAATACGATCGCGAGGCTTCCAGCGTTTGCAGTCGATTGACAATGACCCAATGGAATTTTGCCACTAATATTACGGATGCCAATCGTCGAAGAATGGTAAACAATTATTTTATATAATTTTTTAAAATAATTTTCAATTTTTTATCATATTTTTTTATCATTTTTTTATAATTTTAAAAAAATTTGCTTTGACAGCTCGAGGAACAGACGCTTAAGCTCAAGTTCGAAAGGTCATCGTGGCGAAAGGCGATAACGTTTGCCTGGACGCGAATTCCCGATCCACTTACTCGAAGGCAATTAAAAATGATTGTAGTGCGAGGTCGAAATGCATTGACCGATGACAAGTTCAACGAGGTACGAATTTTAACCTCAAAGACCTTAAAAACCTCAATTTAAAAAAAATCAAAATAATTTTTGATTCTTAAATCGAAATGTTAGATCCACCATTTGATCGTCGAGATGAAGGAACTTTACACAAGGACGAGATTGTGTCCTTACAAGAAAATGGGAGCGACGTGCAATTTAGACCTCGACCATGGTACGTAATGAAGCAACTATTTCTCGACCTCAGAAAAAAAAAAACAATATTTTTATTTTATCGACCTCATTTCAGACGTGGCAAAAATAATGGCAGAATCAAGAGATTACGACGAGCTGCTACATTATTGGCGAGCCTGGCACGAGGCAGTTGGTCCACCGTTGAAAAATAAATACATGAGATACGTTCAACTGGCGAATCAGGCAGCGAGGCTCAACGGTACGAACCTCAATATTGACCCCCAAATCGACCGTGACCTTAAATTTGACCTCAATATTGACATCGACCCAGAAATTGACCTGAAAATCGATCCAAGGACTGACCCTGACCTTAGTCCCGACCTCAATGTTCGACTTGACCTCAAAATTGACCTGACCAACGTTGACCTTATTTTCAATATCATCAATTTTATCGTTAGTGGCATAATCATTATTATTTTCTCTTCAAACGACATTCGTCGTTAGGTTTCGCCGACGCTGGTGACCAAATGCGCGATTTGTACGAGGACGAATATTTCCAACAAAACATAGCTGAGGTCATATCGGCGATAACGCCGTTGTACAAAAATCTATTTACGTACGTGAGGTCAAAATTGATCGATCGTTACGGTAGCGACAAGCTGCGCGAGGACGGTCCACTACCGGCCCATTTGTTGGGTAACATGTGGGCCCAAAATTGGGAAGGGATATATGACCTCGTTGAGGCTTTTCCGTCTGCTAGAAAACTCGACGTTACGCTCGATATGATGATCCAAGGATTTACACCGTTAAGGTTCGTGAAGATTGAGGGTTCAAAAATGGCTGAAAACTCGATTTTAAGGTCGCCAATTCAAGGTCAAGGTCAATTGAGGTCGTTTAATGAAAAATACGTGAATTTCGCAGAATGTTCCAAATGGCCGAAGAATTCTTCACGTCACTCGGCATGAAACCAATGCCCCCGGAATTCTGGCGTTCGTCCATGTTCGAAAAACCGATCGAGCGTGAGGTCAAATGCACCCCAAGCGCCTGGGACTTTTGTAATCGCGTTGATTATCGAATAAAACAATGCACCCGCGTCACTACCGAAGATTTGCTGTCAACTCATCACGAAATGGCGCATCTTCAATATTATTTGCAGTACAAAGATCAACCGTTGATTTTTAGAAACGAGGCTTTACCCGGTGAGTGACCAGTCGCTCGAGACAGTTGCCCAATAATTGAGGTCTTTCTGGTATCGATCAACTTGATTTTCCCTCAGGATTTCACGAGGCCGTCAGCGACGCCGTCGAACTGTCAATAATGACACCTCGACATTTGCACCGAATCGGTTTGTACAACAATTCGACCGAGGAATACGAAATGAATATTAATTTTCTCATGCTAATGGCCCTCAGAAAAGTGGCTTATCTTCCATTCGCTTATATCGTCGATCAGGTCAGTTGACCTTTTTCCCAGAAAACCGAAAATCCATCGATTTTTCTCAATTAAAATTATTATAAACAATTTTCCAGTGGAGATGGCGCGTTTTCAGCGACGGCGTCGTCGACATGACGACAAGATGGTGGGAGCTCAGACTCCAGTATCAAGGCGTCGTTCCACCCACGATTCGTACCGAGAGAGACTTTGATCCAGCCTCAAAATATCACGTGCCAGCTGACGTACCATACGCCAAATATTTCGTCGGGGTTGTTTTACAATTTCAATTGTACGAGTCGTTGTGCGAAATTTCCGGACACACTGGCGATTTGCACACTTGCGATCTTTACAGATCTCGAGAAGCCGGAAGATTGCTTACGTAAGTCGACGACCTCATTTTTAAGGTCAACGAGGTCATTTTCAAGCAAAAAAATCGGAGGTTCGACCTTATTTTCGATCGGAGCGAGTCATCGTCGTGAAATCATATTTGAATCTGATATTTTTTAACATTTGACCTCATTTTTGAGGTCATCGAAGACATTAAGGTCAAGAAAGGTCGCTATTTTGTTTCAATCGAATTCGAGTCCACAATTTTGTTTGTTCGCGGTGAAAATATGATGATTTTTTTAATAGTTGACCTTATTTTTGACCTTATCAAACGTTTGCAGAGAAATTTTGTCGTCAGGATCGTCGAGATCCTGGCAGGACATTGTGAGGCAAATGACCCGAGGAAAAACTAATAGAATCGATGCGAGTGCGCTGATCCGTTACTTCGAGCCGCTGAACAAATGGCTCAAGCGTCAGGTGCAAATGGAGCCGGTAATTGGATGGATTACGAGTCAGGACGACACGGGTGAGTTTTAACTGATCCAGGATTCTGTTGAAAACTCATCTGACGATTAACTCGAGAAGGGGCGAATAAACGCAATCTTAATGATAGAAAACACTTCGATTTTTTCAGCCCTCTTCGCCCATTGGTACGGAAATCAAGGTCATTTGATGAGCAATTCCTTGACCTTGACCTTAATTGGCGTCTCGTTACTTTTTCTCACATAATCCGAGCCAGGGACACGCTTTTTTTTATTGATTTCTTTTTGTATACTTTTTGTACAGTCTCTTAATCTTTTTTTTAATTTTTTTATTAACGTGTGCACATTTTTATTTATTAATTAATTAGTTACGAGTTAATTATTTACAAATTGTCCCACAAGACAATTCGTCGGAATTTACAATGTTTTTCTCAACTCCGATCTGGTCTCCGTTGCAATCGACGCAGAAACACTGATCCCGATGACACTGAAATGGATTGAAACTCCCACGAGAATCACAATTCGGCAACTCGGCAACGTCCTTCTCTCGCAAAAGATAAAGTGCTCGGGCACAATCTGCCAATGACAATTGTATTTTTATTTCAAAGGAATAACATCAATCGATGGTTCGAATAAATGTATATTGACGAATTTGAATATTTTTTCCGGATTTTTGTCTTTTTTTTCCATTTTTGACCTTAATTTCGAAATAAATGACCTTGAAAAACCTTAAGCTTGACTTTGAGGTCAATTTTTCACGTTATTTTCAGAGCCAATTGCCCTCACAGCCAATTTTGACCTTGTTTGACCTCAAGGTCAAAATTTGACCTTCAGAAAATTGGTGGTTCTTTAAACTTACTGCAATCCATCGATTTGGCTTCTTCCGTATCGACCACTGCTTGGAATTCATCGATTTGTTTACCCGAAGGATCGACGCAAATTTGACTGAAATTGAAAATAAAAAAATTCAATCATCGACGATTTTTTTTTTTTTTTTGCAAATAATAAAGATAAAATTTGGCTGACTTTGTTCCGCTTATTTGAACGCGATGATATTTTCCATCGGGCTGACATTTTGGATTTTTGAAGCCAATTATTTTGGAAGAAATTTTGGAACTCGTCGTCCTGGTCCCTTCCAAACTTTCCTGCCATTTTCTTTGCTCGTATTCGCAGTCGCTCTCGTAAGTGCCAACGACGTGGATCGTTTCGTCGACTGGAGAACAATAAAAAATTCGAAACTTCGAAAAAATGATTTTGAAAAGGTGGCCATTTTGTTTTTTTGAAATATTTACAACAAGAAGGATTTCCTGGCCTCAATTCACCAACCGGAACTGCATTTAACTCGTTTCGTGGCTCACCGGAAATGGGATTGACGCAATAACATTTCGCATCATTTCCCATCATGCATTGCAATTTATCATAAAGACCATATTCGTTGCATCTTGCACTCAAAAACGTATCCTTAAAATCTGGGTTCACAGAATCCAGGGCTTTGTTATGATTCAAGGAGCATCCTCACGAAAAAAAAATGAAAAATTAATCAAAATTAAATTCTCGAATTAGTTAAAATAATTAATTAATTAATTTCATACCACATGTCATTTTATGCTCGTCCGAATGATCCAAAAATGGCAATTCCCCAAAAATCCTTTTGCCATCGTTCGACAAACAGTAGCATCTTAATAAATTGATAAGATTTTTTAATTAAAAAATTGGTTTGATTAATTTGATTTATGATTTTTTTTTGTTATCATTTTGTTATCATGATTATGATATTTTTTTTGTTTTATGGGAAAATTTAGTTTAATTGATTTTATAATTCAACTGACAAAGAGCCTGGAATACAATGAACCGGTGAAAATAATCCATCCTCGTCACACTGAGGCCTCACTTCCGTCATTCCTAGGGTTCCATCTTTCCTGCGTTGGTCCCAATCTTTTTGTTTTTCAGTGCAAGACGTTTCGACTAAAATTAAACAATTTTTTCGTTTTTTTTTTTTTTTTTTTTTTTTTGAGGCTGTCACTCTGATAATTTCTGCCAAAATATCCCAATCCAAAATGTTCCCTTGCAATGATTTCTCAGTTCAATAATATTTCGATGCTATTAAATCCCGATGCCATAGTATCCCAGTCATTAAAATCTCATAATATCTCATGATGAATAAATGATGATGATTATTTTAACGATGATAATTGTAATAATGATGATAGTGATGATGATAATGATGATGATGATGATTATAAAAATGATGATAGTGACGATGATGATGATTATAATGATGATGATTGTGATAATGATGTTAATGATGAAAAAATTAGTATAGTGATGATGATTATAAAAATGCTGGTAATGATGATGATGATTATAAAAATTAATAAATATTGACTTACTGCGCTGGCACGTTGCCTGTTGACCTTTAACTGCTTTGCAAGACAAACCTGGACCACAAATGGTCGAGGGTGGAGGCATTCCAGGTCTTCCGGTAACACAAGCCTCGTCAAGGGCAAGATTTGTTACACAATATTTACAGCAGTTGCAAATACCAGGATATGGCAAAAAGACTCCATTGTGAGTTTCATTTTGAGCCAAACAGGACTCACTCAATTTTGGGCATCCATTTTCTGCGACGTATTTCTTCGAAATTAATTTATTTGTTAAATAATTTTTTTTATATTTTTAAGGAAAATAAAAATTGTTGAAAAAATGATAAATTAAGTGGTTAATTACTGTGCAAAAATCTTCGCTACAAATCATGTCTTTTTCCTCAAATGCCAGGCACTCAAACAGCAGGACTGAAAAAAATACAACTCTGCCCAACATTTTTCTTTTTATTTTAACTGGAAATTAATTATTGCAAAGAACACTGCGAATGGAAGGAAATTTATGACTGAATTCTGCCGAGCTCGAAATGACTCAATGATTTCAATCTTCGATAACGAGAAATTAATAAAAATTGTTATCGCCTTTTATCGGGATAAGTGCAAGACTTATCTGTTGCATTGGATTTTTAACGTTAATTTGTTGGTCTCGTTCGAACGAAATTCACAGTCGATTTTTTGTGACTCATGAATGATTTTTTTTATTTTTTTTTTATTTAATCATAAGTTAATTGTTAATAACTCATGTCCTCAGATTTCTGCTGCATATTTATGTTTTTTTTTTTTGATTATTTTATTTCAGCAACTTTTCATACAAAAATTACAATCGTAATAAGAAAAAAAGAAACAAATAAGATTCGATATAAAAGAGTGTAAATAAAAAATAATATCATTGGTAACTTTTTTGCCAAATGATGGTTTTATTGTTGGCAGGCATGTCGATGATTTCGATCAAATGAATATTATTGCCTTTGGCCAAGACTTCCAAATCCCTGAGATCTTTGATGCCCCATTCGGGATTTTGAGATTTCAGGGATTCGTCGAATCTGACATTACTTTCGGGGCTTAATTTGCCGTCGATGGCGTAAGCCCCGTAGGTAAATAAGAAGCCATTATTTTTGAGGAGAATTCCAGAATTTTTGAACAAACCGATGGTGCAACGATAAGGCGAAATGTGAATCATGTTCGCGCAGTAAATATAATCCAAACTATTTTCCTGAAACTTGATGCTCGGCCACTCGTAAAAATCGGTCGAACTGTCGATCAAAGATGGCGGACGAACGTTGCTCAAACCACTCGTGTGCGCTGATATACTTTCCAGCAATCGATTCTCACATTCTGATGGAAAAAACGTTACTTGAGGAAAATGTGGGGCAAAATGGGCCACGTGCTGACCAGATCCTGACGCTATTTCGAGCAGTGCCTGATTCGGACCAGGCCGAATGAACCTCTTCAGCACCGAAAGTATCGGCTCTTTGTTCCGGTCAGCCGCAGGGTATATCAGTTTCTTTGCTGCCATTGCGCTCGATCTAGAATCAAGGTAGTTCAAGCGTTGACGAGGGAAAGTCAAAATATTGAGGAAAAAGAAAAAAAATGGCCGGTGGGACAAGAAAAAGGTGGAAATTCGGTGGCAGAGGTCGTTCAAGGTCATCGGGGTTATTCTCAAGGTCAAAGATTAGGAAGTCTTGAAAAAAATTATGGAATTTATGGTTCGGGGTCTTGTTGGAGTCGAGAAGGCAACCTCGACGGGAATTTTTTATGTTATTTTGTTCCAGGGGTCACCTTGATACCAATTATTTTTCAACGGGTCACCTTTACTTTGGCTCGGACGTGGAACTTTCTTTGAGAATATTAGAAAATCATATTAAACTTTTAAATTCAAGTTTAGGTGCGATAAAAGTTCAATAAAGGTCAAATTTCGATGTTAAAATTTTGATTAAAGTTCTGATTAAAGTGACAGATGGTAACTCACCTGTGAGATGCGGCGCTATGAATAATATTCATGTCACGCGTTTCCACGAGGGAAAAGATGTGTTGGATTGGAAATAAATCGATATCGTTGTGGTCTGAAACGTTTGAACAGAGAGATAATGGTATTTTGAGAGAAAAACAAAGTTGTTTGATGGATGAGAAAAAGGTGTTTATTTACATCGATGGCTAACGAGCGGAAGAGTTTATAAATTTTTATATTCGCAGATGGAGACCGCGGACGGCAGGACGATTAATCGAAGTTAATAAAATTATGAGCGAGTTTAATCGAAACTAGGAAAAGGGAAGGGTTTTAAATCCCCTTCAACTACTTTCGCTCTCGGAGCGTGCTCGACCTCGTGATTTTTTCTCACTATTTTTTTTCGTCTTGGTCCCTGGCAAATAAACCGAGTGTCCAGTTTTCTTCAGATGATCGTAAAGTTTATTTTTGCTGGAGAATTCGACTTTGCAAGTGACGCATTGATGCTCAACATCCTTGACGTCTAAATTTTTATTTTCCTTTTTGCCACGCGACGTTTTTCCACCTTCTTCTTTGTCTCGTTGTTTCTGGGCTTTTCTCAGCTCCTTCGCGCGTTTTCCTTTAGTTTTGGTGCTCGGTGTTTCGACCTCGGTGACCTCTGGGGCTTCCTCGTTCGTCCTTGACTCCGGAGGGTCTTCTTCAAGGTCATTCGTCGTGTCCTTGCGACCAACCAGCTCTTCCAAGTTCCTCCTCTTCTTCCTTTGCTTCTTCGACAGCCCAAGGTCAAGGTCAAAGTTGTCATCGTCGCTCTCGACCTCGAGATTCACCTTCCTCACGATTTTAACCTTCTTCTTCTTTCTTCTCGCGGAACGACTGGTCTCCTCTTCGTCGGAATTCAGCTCCTCCGGCGAAGTCTCCTTTTTATCCTCGTCCTCGTTGACCTTGGATCCTTCCGGAAAGACGTAGAGGTCATCCACTTTGGAATTTGACTTTGAAACCTTGGCAAGGTCGTTCAAGGTCGTTTCTTCCGAATCGTCGTCGTCTCCTGAACACAATTCATCCTCGGAACTTCCATCCTCTACCGTCATCACATTTTTATCAGGATTCAGCAAAAAATCCGGCATTTCCGGTCCCGTGGCGCCTCCATCCTCCTTTTTAGAGCCTTTGACCTTCAGCTCCTTCTTGATTGACCTTCCAGAGGTCACTTCCCGATCCTCGGCGTCCTCGGAGCTCAAATCTTCTCCAGAGCTCTCGATCTTCGCTCTCAAACTTTCCTGATCATTTATCCCTGCAGCGACCTCCTCTCCACCCTCCCCAGCTCCTGGTCCCTCTTCCTCAAGATCCTCGTCCTCGATACTTTTTTTCAAACTGACCAAATTGTCTTTGTGCTTCTTCGAATTCTCGTGGTTCCCAAAAGCTTTTTGTGTCTTAAAAACCTTGTTGCAGGCGACGCAATACAGGGCGTCGTTGTTTTCATTCTCAAGGTCATCCTCCGAGTTGACCTCGCCGAATTCAGCGACGAGGTTCGCCTCGATGTTCTTCAGTTCGGATTCGATGTTGGAAAACTTTGCCCAGTCGGACATCCGGTGGTTCTTTAATTCTCTCTGGCGTTCCAGGAGTTTCGTTCTTTTAAGTTCCTGAGCTTTAAGGGCGTTGGCTCGCGCTTTCTCCGCCAGTTTTTCCGCGTTCGCCTGCACTCGTTTGTCTCGCTTTCTCACGAAAGCTACCAAGTTTCTGACCTGCTCGTTTCTCTCGCGTTTCGCCCGGTCCCGTACTTTTTTGTTTTCTTTTTCAGCGACCCTCTGGACACGCCTGTTCGGCGCGTCCCTCGTGTCGTAGAGGTCAAGCCAAGCGTAATTACGTTTTGTGCTGTAGCTCTGCCAATAGGCGTAAAAATTGTGGACGACATCGTCGTAAGAACTTTTTGAATCACCAAAACTCGGCGGCTCCTCGTCGCTGTCAAGATTCTTCGAAAACTCCGCGTCCTCCGCTGCCAAAGTCTCGAAAACCTTACGATACACCGTGTAAAAACCCCCCTCTTCATCGTTGTACGATTTGTAACACGTGCTCGTAAAATATTTGAACAAATCTATCGAATCGTCCTTGAACTCGTCCCCAATGTCATGACCTTTCAATATCGCCTCCCGGTGCTCGTCGTACCACGACCTTTCGTGAGAATCACTCAACACCTCGTAAGCTTGTTGGATCAGTTGAAACTCTCGCTTTGCCTCGTCCACGTTATCAGGATTTTTGTCGGGGTGCCATTTTAAGGCCAATTTTCTGTACGCCTTTTTCAGATCATCGTCATTCGCTTCACGATCGACACCCAACACTTCGTAGTGACACTTCATTGTTTTTTTTTACAATTTTTTCTTTGTTTTGTTTTGATTTTTCGAGGCAAAACCCCTTCGATCCTTTGTTATTTGATAATTTATGAATTTTCACATTTTTTTTTAGGCTAATTACGCAATCGAACCATTTCTCGAACTTTCGATAGACTATTTGGCTTTTACTTATTTTTCTAACCCAGCTTTTGCTCGTGAGAATCTATTTTTTGAGGTTAACGACGTTCTTAACCTGCTTATTCGAGGTTAGGTTCGACGACGTACCACGAACCGACCGCAGCAATGTTTTTTTGGCGGGAATATTCAATGCTTCTACTTTTTATTCCATTCGGACAATTGTTTTGTTAATTTTATTCGCTAATTTTAGCCTCCAAGCTTCCGGCTATTATTTTCGTATCTGAGAATTATAGATCTTGCGATATCTTACCGTCGTTTTCCAAGAACTCTCCGGTTTATGTATATATGTGTTTGTTTTCGACGTACACGGGTTATGGAAAAGTTCCTGGAGATATTAATTTCTTGAGGAATTCTCCGCCGTAGTCGCCCTCTACGTTTTCTGCGATTTTTCAGCGAACTAACGATGAATAGGAAGAAACTGAACTCAGTCGGTAAAGAAGATGGAAAATTTACGAATTGACTATTTTTTTACTGAGAAAATTGGTGAGGTTTAAAAAAAAAATGGCCATTTTTCACTACAAAAAAACTTTGTATTTATTCGTACAAATATTCACAACAGTTCGAATTTTCCTGCGAATTAGCAGTCGTTCGTTGAGTCCTCGCGACAGATAAAAACAAAGTAGAAAAAATCAATAAATTCTGGAAGATCGTGTGGAAGAATCAAGAAACTATAAAACAAATTGTTGTCTCATTTCGTGCGATATTACAACAACAAAAAACCGTAGAAGTACGAAAAAATCCTCAGAATTTACCTACGACGAAAAATTACTGTTTCTTTTTCTTGCCCAATTGTTTTGAGGGTTTGGTGGTCACTGCGTTCCAGTAGTACAACAATTGAGCAACGATCAAAGCATTTGCAGTTGTCGAGCAAATGTACATCGTTATCATTGTTGTGTCGCCGGTTTCTTGGATCGACGTGAATATTCGTGCGAGCGAACCGAAGAACAGCATGAAACAGGTCGCTGCGGACAGTTGACCAGTGCTGCCGTTTTTGTAGTTGGTACGAGCTTGCATTAGCTGCAAATTAACGATTATAACCTCAAAAAAACGTCCACTTCGAGATTTAAAAATCGATTATCTTCGGAACGAAACAACCGATCGTAATAAATGAAAGCTTGGCAGACGCGGGAGAATGGCAAGAATGGACACACCAATTTTCATCGTGATCGGTTCAGCCATTTTTGAAAAAATCAATTTTCAAAATTTTAGCAATCTACACGGTTTGTTGGATGCCTTAATTTTGCCGACCTGCCAAAATATATTTTACCTTGCTTATGAGAACGATCGGAATGTTGAGAGTTTGACACGCCCACAAAACGTTCATTGGCATTAATCCACTCAATACAGAGATCATAATTGCAACATAACCTGCAAAAAATGCTGTGGCCTTTGCGGTGTCGTCGTTGTAATGAAAGACCAAGAGAACGATCGTCAGTGTTTGTATTCCCAAAAATACACCGTCGCCCCAAGCGCTGAAGGTCAAAAAGAATTTTTCAAAATTTGCCTTCACCCTAACCTGGTTATCAAAATATTTTTTAAAATATATTTTTATGTACCTAAATGGAAAACCATTAACAAAACTGTAAGACACCATCGCCGTGATCGCAAATAAATCGAGGAGAACGCTTAGCACGTTAATACCTTCGCTACTTTTGTTTTTCAAAATTTTTACGATCTGAGGCACTTTGACTGAAATTTTCAAAAAAAAATCGTTAGTTCTTGCATTTTTTCTATTAATTAGTCGATTTTTTTTTCAAATCTCAATAAAGTCACTAACCTAAAAGCGAACCGGCAATCACTCCGAGGCCTAGTCCCTTGCTCAAGGTTGCCTTGAAGCATTCAACTGGAACATGAAGGTCATCGTCACGTGAGCACATACAAAAAACATCAGACTTGAAGGATTTTTCAAAAAAATCCATTTTTTCCGCATGCAATTGATTCAGTGATTTTTTCCAAATTAATCTTCAGCGGTTCTCCCAAATCTCTTATAAAAAAATTGTAATTAGTCGAGTGACGTATCCAACTTCACAAAATCATTAGCGATTTTCATTTTTTTTCCCATTTTTCAAAGACATATGGCAATCCTCCAATTTTTCTTTTCAAACCCGTTCAAAATCGTCAAGTTTCCCGCCCTTTTTGTGCGGCACGTAGCCGCTACAGAAACAGGCAAAATGAAGGCAGAGAGCTCGAGAAATGTTGAATGAAAAATCCCCAGATGGGCAGATAGGATAATTGAAGAGTCATTAATTGAAATGCGTGAATAATTCTTACCGTGCGTGAAGTTGAACTTGTCGAAATATTCCTCGAGGCATTTTTCCGTGAAAAGAAGCAGTGGCGCCTCCTTTAAAAACTTGGCCATTTCAGCAGCAAATAAATTAATTCAAAGTATTCGCTATTTTCAAATAAACTTTAACGTCAATAATCGTCGGAGGTTAATAAAAAATACTGTAACGATCTCGTTTCGCTGACAGTCAACGCACAACTGTTTTCCAACACGTCGACAAAAGTTGTCGCTCAGCTGACGCAGAGACGTGGGCACGTGGCTCCATCTTTGAAAATAATTAAAAATTTCATCAACTTACTTCACGCTTATATTATTTTCGTAAATTATTAGAGAATAATACAAAATACAAAAGTAAATCGTCAATTAAAATTCTATGGACTTTTCTTTCATTTATTGATCAATTTTTTTAGAGTTTTGTTTCCTTCGAGCATTTCGAATGCTCGCGCATTCCCTCCCCCACTTTAGTCAACGACGCCATCGGCGTAGGAACGCGACAAATTGTACACAAACTCATCGTGTTTCTATCGTTTCAATCGCGATTTATTTACAGTCAATTATTTACAGTATAAAAAGTGAATTGTTAATAAAAAAGTGATTAATCATGACGATGGCAATGCTGCAAAGGCGGGCAAACGTGAGTAAAACACTTTACGACTGAAAAATCTTCCAATTTCCCTCGAATCTCTAGCGTCACTTGACATAACCTCAAAAAAACACGAAAAATATCGAAAAATCGAGTTTTTCACGACAACAACATTTTCATTTCTTGATTTCTCGTTTATTTCGCAGGTCCGTTTGCCCCCAGAAGTGAACAGAGTTCTGTACATCCGGAATTTGCCCTACAAAATAACAGCGGAGGAAATGTACGATATTTTCGGCAAATATGGAGCGATTCGACAAATCCGAGTGTAAGTTTTTGAATTATTGACATTGTCGCATGTTTTTTCTCACTTTTTTTCATTTTTTTCACTTTTATTGAACCGTGAATCTCAAAATTTCGATGAACAACTTTTTTTTGTTCAACGACCGCTCGAAAGAGAATTTTTTTTGCGGTAGAAAGTTTTTTTTCGTAAGTACATGCAAATATTTTGACTATTTTTCAATCAAGCGACAAAAAAAGCAGCAAAATTATTTTTAACGATAGAAATTAAGCCTCGCCAGAGATTTATTCTCGTTTTTCTGCCACGGAAATAGTGGCAACACTGCCGAAACACGAGGAACTGCGTTCGTTGTCTACGAAGACATATTCGACGCAAAAAATGCCTGCGATCATTTGAGCGGCTTCAACGTTTGCAACCGTTATTTGGTTGTACTTTATTACCAAAGCAACAAGGCGTTCAAGAGAGTGGACGTGGACAAAAAAATGGAAGAGATCGACAAGCTCAAGACGAAGTACAATTTGCACGAGGAAAAAAAATGATTTTTGCGTCCAGCGCCGCAGGATTCATCGATTCAACTGTACATATTAAAATTAAGCCGCTTTGTTTTATACGATTAAATGTAACTTAGAAAATAAATTCTATGGAATACGAAGCGAAGTTTTTATTTTTAGGAAAAATTCTTCCTGTCGTTGGAAAAAATATTTTCCTTCATTCTCTCTTCGGGGATTTTTTTCCAGAGATACTAAAAAAAAAATCGAGATTACAAAAACGGAATTTTGTCATGCGTATCAGTGACTGTTTACAATAATTTTTTTGAACCGATTTATTTGGGCGTTTGTGAAAATAAGAATCGAATCGATTTCTGGGAGAAAAAGATAAATCCGTGAATCTGCAGCCTCGGCCGAGCAAAATGTCAGAATCTGCAATGCCGACCGAGTGAGTTAGAGAGGCTGTAAAAGTTGAAAAAATTGGCCGCTTGTAGGAAAGCGCCACATTGAGCGAGGCAAGAAGAAAAGCTGCCGGATCTGCGTGCTCATCTGTGTTTCTGTTTTCGATTTCAATGAAAAGCGAAAACAGCAGCAGGACGGGGGGCACGAGGAATTGGCGGGTGTTGCGCATGCTCGTGGATCGGGTTGGGGGGTCGGGGTAAGGTAAAGTATTGAGGGGGCATCGGGGGGGAGAAGGGAGGAAAAAGGACTGAGGTGGCGGTGAAAAGCGAGAGGCGTTTGTAGATGGCTTATCATATCGAGACGCATATCGATGGACATAACCTTTGCGTATAATCAGTGGTTAGTAAAAAAGGAAACAAATAATAAAGAGAATCTGAGGGTTTAAATAAAAGAAATGCCGGTAATATAACCTCAAATCCGCGTAATAGTAAAAACGAGGGGTAATGGGTTTGGAGTTGGGGGTCGGGGAGAGGGAGAAGGAGGTTGAGAGTGAGTAAAAAAGAGAAAGAAAAAACAAATGTCATTCGAGTGTTGTGGTAACGGGTCGGGAGCCGGTGACTCGTTTCTCTCGTCCTTGAGATTTCTTCCGCGACTCGTAAGTTTTGTCTACGATAGAACGCTCGAGTGCACTCTCGATTGCAATTTATCGAGTCCGGATAAATGTCTCGAGAGTGAAATTAACGCTGAATTTACGTGTACCTTTTTTTTCGGCATATTATTATCGTCATTGTTATTATTGTCGATAATAGTGTATCGGATATTGGGAAGGTTTGGAAGGACAGTTATTAGCCTCATTTCGGTATTATTGGGGGCTGCTGGGACGCTTTGACTTTTCGAGGTCGTACAAGGGCGTCCGGTTGTTTACGAGGTCTGCAACGGCGAGTGAGAGTACTACGAAATCCAGCGAGCTCTAGTGGCGCTGTGAAGCCCACGTTAAGCTTACAAAAGTTTGAACTAAGTTGCTTCTATGTCAAAACTATGTTAAAATAATGACATTTACTGTCATCGTCGCTAACATTCGGCTCTAAAAAAACGAAAAAATCTTGAAAATCAGCTGATCACGGTGAAACGCATAACTTACAATCTCCTTGGCCGTGCGGTCTGTTGGGATTTAAAAATTAAACAGCCATGAAAATCGCTCTGTTTACGCCAGCTCCGATGACGCAATTATTAACGACTGCCTTCTTAAGGTTGTTGGACTCTTTTTGAGAGAGGCATAATATCCGCCACTTTGGAAAGAGGCTGAATTAGGCACGCGGGGGCTCGGGCCAAATGCAGTGGAATGAAATCCGCAACCGTGGAGGCACCTCAAGGTGAAACACGATCCAGCACGCGCCTACACGCAGGCGGGCCAGGGGACGGGGGAATATAGAGGTTAGGCGGAAGGTCAGAGCTGCCCAACGCGAGTGAGACAGAACATATGAATGAGAAGGGACTGCTCGTGTATCCAAACACGTCCAGATGTTTAACGGTCTATCATCAAAGAGGTTCGTCCCACCCTCAAAACACTACTTTTTGTGTTCTTTCACACCCATGCCGTTTTGGGTCTAGTTTATTAGCATTATGAATGGAGGATCCTTTTTATGTGACCTTGAAACTGATTCATTCTAAACAAACATCTCTAGGGGAGTTCTGCTCGAATAAAAAAAAAAAAATGACCCTCGGTTGAAATTCCAGCAGCAGGTTCGGAAACACATTCCGCTATAATAACTTCCGAATTGCAACAAAATTTTGTGAAACGATGGAGTGAAACAATCCAGTTGTAAAATGATGATTTAATTATTTTAATTTGACCATAATTATGATAATGTGGTCACCATCCATTTTCGGGTAGGGTATTCTTTTTCATTGGATCTTTTTTTCGACCCTGCCCATCCCTTTGAGTTGGAGCAGAACTTCCTGAAAAGTGTTCCAAAAGGGCAAACGCTCGGTGCCACAAAATGGCGACGATCCATTTCGTAAACACATCACCAAATGGCCGCTCGAAATTCCTGAACTTCCTTACTTGGCTCTACATTTCAAAATAATAGCTTAAAAATGCTGGAATGATGAACTGATGGTTTATTTAAAAGTTGCAATGGATAAAATCTTGAAACATATGTACGAACGTAAAATTTGAATTTTCCATTTACAATATGGCCGCTGCTGGCTCGTAACAGCTTAAATGCGGGGCTTGTAACAGCCTCCCTTGTGGGTCAATCGAATGTACTCGTCATGAATACCAATTGCACTGTCCCGCGAGAACTCTTCGCGGGATTTAATCGCAATATAAACGTTGACAAAGAGCCATTACAAAAACCGCATATAAGATCAAACGCTTGGATCAATGAAACAGTCAAAACATACAAACCGTTGAATAAATATCCATTTATGATTTATTGCAGACGGTGCACTGTTGCGTCATTTCCGACTACACCGAATGGAGTAAGTTTACCGTACTCTAATGTTTATGCATAATAAAATAATAAAACATAACAATTAATTATTTTTACGTCTGTAGAAGAGAATTCTTCTTTACCGACAATTTTTTTTTTCTATTTTTGAAAAAATCCCAACGCCACTCCATTTGTGCCATAATTTTCAACATCCTGACCAAGTTTCATTGAATTCTATTAATAAATCTTCGAGAAAAGTTCATTTAAAAATTCGAGGTGGGAGTTTTGAGGTTAGTGACCCCAACTCCAGTTCAGGAGGGAACCGAGAACAAAATTTCGATCGGCGGTGAATGAGAACCTCTGTAATGTTCTTAGTCATCGGCAAGGAACGGATACGGTTTAGAAGCGATTCGAGATAAGGTTGTTGGTCCACGTTCGGTTCGAATTCGTTATTTTTTGTATTCCACTTATGTCTGTTTGTATAAACTCGTAGATACGTACATTTTTTATTCACCCGAATGCAACGCGTGTTTATTGAAAATGAAATATTCAGGTCATTCGTGGAAAATTCGATAATCCAGTGCTCGTGGTTCGAGAATATAAGAAAAATCAATAGGAAAATATCGATATCTTTTAGATCATAATTAGAATCAGTTGGTGGTGTCAAATCGAACACGCTCTTATCGACAATGCCGATCACATACTACATCGGTAAACCACGTATTCTCAACTCTACCAATACCCGAGCTCTCCTCTTTTTACATCTTTTTTTTTTGCTCTCTCAGCCTTTTTTTATTTTATGTTATTTTACGTGTTTTTTTTTCTTTTTTTTTCTTTTTTTTTTTTTTTTTACTTGGTCGACTTTCTTTTATTGAATGTTGGCGATCCAGTGTGCCAGGACAACTTTCCACATTGCCTCGTCCTGTCAGCCTGACTCTCTTCTGTTTCCGCGTTCGTGATAACGCTCCTTGCATTTATAAATGTAACTCGTGTACTCATCGCCATTTTGTCAACCGATTTTCGTTAAATTTTTTTTTTCATCTGTAGTTGGATTTGAAAAAAAAATATTTTTTTTTTTTGTATGCGCGCGCATTTTTTGACACCATTGTCAAGAATAATCCCATGAGTCGGTTTCGAGACGAACGGGATTTCATCTCGCACGAGCATAACCTAAATTACTTGCTCCGTAAGCGGCGCGTGTACTTAATGAATCGAAAATGAAACGAGGCTAATGATTGAGACAAATGATGATCTAAACTGGTCGAAACTACGAAGACTTCTCTTGCCCGATGCCCTCCTCCATATCCATGGGAAAAATAATAACAACAGCTGACGTCTGAATAAGCCCCAAGTGGCCCTAATTGTAACTTGCATTTTATTTTAGTAATATAAGAATTTCGATTTATCATTGTCGATGTAGTATTTTTTTTTTTTTTTTTTTTTTTTAAGCACCATAACTTTCTGGTCAAGGTTCCACTTGCCGGGGTTAACGATTTTTTGATAAAGAATTTGAATTTCGAACACTTTCCTTTGTTCGGACTGCTTGGACGTTCAACGCTCCTCATTGGCTGTCAAGTTTATTCAAATGTTTGGCCAAGACGAAAAGCGCGGGAAAGAGATAAAATTCAAAAAAAAATTTCACTCCACATCGACCCCGCGACTACAGGTCCCGGTTTTTTTTAACAAAATAAATATTTACCCTCAAGCTGACCTTTCGAAATTGCGGGAATCGACATCCCGAGAACAGGGCAATATAAATTGAAGCAGCTAGTTTTACGAAACGCTCGCGCATGGCAACGTTGAATATCGATTAACTCTGGATCAAAAATAGGAAGAATATCGCGTCAATGACCCCCTCGACCCAATTTTAACAGTGATAATTATAAACGAAGTATCCAATCACAATAATCCTCCGTTACAATCCAACTCGATAATTCATTCCACCGAATGGCCACTCTCTCAACTTCTTGGACTTTGCTCATCCGTTTCCACGTTCCTGGTGAACCTAAATTCTAATTTTGTTCTAATCTGATTCCGTGCATGGAAAATCAGTGAGTTATCATTTACTCTTTATTTTTAAATGACTCATTAAAAATGGCGGCGTAAAAAAAAGAATCGGAACAAAGTTCCGAAATTCCTGAGGCGATTGCATGATTTTTTAATCGGTCACGACCTCGTCACGGCCTAGTTTGCACTTGGTCGAGGTTGACCCTGGTTTGAACTCTCGCGAACCACTGCTCCATCGATTTTCCAAATTCGCGGAGCACTGCAGCCGTTTGCAAACTTTGCAAACATACACATTCGCAAAATAATACAAACAAATGCGAAAAAAACAACAAATAACACAGTGAAATCGACGAAAAAGCAGGAGCTTCATATCCAAATGTTTCTCCGACGCAACTCAGACTTCGAACCTGAATATCTTCGGTTCCATTGATGGTACGAGGGTCGATAGGGGGTGTTTGGGTTCGCCAGTGAGTAGACTTAGACTTTGCCACGTCATTAAACCCGCCACATTGACATGCACAGCCTTAAGGGCCTACCGAAGTGGTCCCCAGTCGTGAGAGCCTCCTTCTGACGATAGAATCGGGTTGGAAGATCGGTAAAAATTGAATAGAAAATCAGGGAAACTAGTGAATTGATGAACCAACGTTGGTCATCGAGGCAGAGTGTATTTTCATAGAAACATCGTTCGTTAAAATTCACCGCGTCAACTGACATCTGTCCCGACGCTTTTGCCTACGGTTCATGGTATTTATACAAATATATGACAACATATACGTATATATAGTTATATATATGGGGTGAATTCGACGAAAATGGCCCGCTGGTGAAAATAGATCGTCGGTGTGGCGCACAGATAGTGTCGAAGCATGTAGCGCGGGGCTGAGGTGCGGGAGGGAAAGGGAAGCGGCCACGTTTCGAAATGGGGATGATGCAGTTGGCCTGGATAAAGGTCAGTGGCCGACCTAGCCCCCAGCATGCCATATACATCCCAGCCGCCCACCATGTATTGATTTTGTTAACCTTCCACGCATTACTTTCCTAGCTACGTTCCAGCCATCGTCGTACAAATTCCCTGATTTTTTTTTACCCGCAATCTCGTCCATGCGGCTTTCAAACTATTTCAATAGTTCCACAGGCAGCCATTTTTTTCGGTTTCCGATTCTCAACTGGTTCTCTAAAAATTCTTCTCGAGCTCTATTTGCCTTCGAATCCCTTGAAATAATCTTGATCGAATTTGAAGATTAGTTCAAACATTTATCGAGCACGTGGGGACAGTAAAAAAAAATAAAAAAAATATTTAAAAAAAAAAAAAAAAATCAAGTCGTCGACCGTCCGTTGCGTTTTTTCTCGCCTGCAACGCTCTCGCGCATCGCGACTTGCCGCGATATTTATACGATCTACCACGCTTAGAATTCTAATGTACGATCGGTGGGTATCTGTGCCATTCGTGCGATTTGAATTTGCAATTGCGTGGACGACGAATGGATTATTTAGTCATTTAAAAAAAAAAAAAAACATATTGAAAATTGAATTTATTTGGCTGTCGGTAGGAGATTTTTTTTTTAATATAAAAAATCGATGTATCGATACATCGAAATATCGAAATGTCCAAGAAGGAATTTTGTTTTTTTTTTTCTTGGGCAAAAAAAAAAACGGTAAAAATATCGTGGGCAAGATAAGAAAAATGGAAGAGTGCGAGAGAAAAAAAGTAATAAATGCAAGAAAGCTTTTGCGATGGCTCGGAGTGAGGTCTCGGTGGCGTTTTGTTATAGTGGCTGGTCGAGCCTCTTTGGAATGAGGAAGTCTCTCGGAGCACGAACGAGAGAAAGAGAGAGAAAGAGGGAGGACAACGTAGAAAGAATACTAAAGTCTGGGTTACTAGTCGCGAGATGATGCTTCTTACACGACTCTTCCCTCTTTCCACATATACATTAACATATACATATATATTTTTTTTTTTAAACCACCAAGTACTTTGAGCTCGAGCGAATACGATTTCTAGGGAATGTTATTTCAGTTTTGTGCTCTTGCAATACGACAGTACTTTTAGCTGAAAAATAATAAATGAATTCTAGTAACATTGTGTTGTCATCTCTTTGAGCCAGTATTTCAAAAAACGTGCCAATAATTGAAAAAAAAAAAAAAAAAAAAAAAAAAAACCAATACCCCGAAGTATTGTCAATACCCCGAAGTATTGCCAATACTCCGAAGTATTGCCAATACTTAATAATTCTTCGGATGGTGAAAAATATTTCCAATACTTCAAAACACTGGCAAATACTTCTAAAAATTTGCCAATACTTTTGAATACTGCCAATAAACGTAAACATTTGAAATGCTATGGAATTCTTCAAATACTTCTAAAAAGAGGCTGAATACTCCGAAACATGGACAATGCCTTGAAATGTTCTGCGGAACACTGGCAATACTTCAAAATATTGTCAAGACTCCTAAACATTTGTAATACTTTGGGATAAAGGGTTAATCGAAAAAAAAACAAAACTGAAGAGATCTCCAAATACTTTGAAAAAAGCGTCTAAATACTTCAAAGTATGGTCAATGCACTGAAGCCCCTCCAAATACTCGAAAGAAAAACTGGCAATACTCTAGAATTGTGAAATACTCCGAAATAAAATTCTAGAAATACTCCAAGTATTGCCAATACTTAGAAAAACTCCAAATATTTCCAAAACTTCGAAGTACTCCAAATATCGCCAATACTTCGAAATACTCCAAATACTCCAGAACAAATACCAATTATTTAAAAAACACTAAAAATACTTCGAAGACTTAGAAAAATGCATGGTAACAATAGAACTGCAATCTCTTGAAAAACTTGAACGTAAACAAAGTATTTCTCGAAAATGATATACAGAAAGTACATACATGTGTATCACAATAGAACAATTGTCTGGCTCGAAACGATCTCGTCAAACGAATTCTCTTTTATCACGACGATGCCCCGAGATGTGGCACGTTCGCCCAGGAGGAACGCGTGTAAATTTTAAGAAGTACGAGACTTGAAGGAGGCAGGGAAGAGAAAAAGGAGGAGGAGGAGAAGGAGGAGAAGAAGAATAAAAAAGAGAGTGATACTAATGCGCACTCCGGTATCAATTACAGTCACGACATTGTCGCTTTGACCCGACAACGCTCTCGATCGAATTTTTTATTTCTTTTTTTCTCCCTAATTGTTTTTTTTTTTTTTTTTTTTTTTTTTTTTTTTTTTTTTTTTTTTTTTTCGTCAACGAAGATCGACCACGATAAGCAGGTGATTCCGGAGTTAAAAGATCCGCCCTTGGCCCTGTGCCTATTGTCCTCTTCTTTCGTTTTTTTTTTTTTTTTAGTTTTTTTTAGTTTTTTTTTTTTCTCTCGTCCCCAATGTCGAGTCTCTGATTTCGCCTCGTTAAATCGATTGTGCCTCAATTTGAAGGTCCATCCAATTCCCCCCTCCTCCTCCTTCTTCTCCTCCTTCTCCTCCACATCCTCTCGTGGTCCGGTCAAAACTTCTCTCTTTCTCTCTCCCTCTCTTTGTCTTTCTTTCCAATCCTTTCTCTCTCTCGATCTTTTTTTTTCTCGCCCTTCTCTTTTTTTTTCCACCAGATGGATTGGACCATCTTGGTGCAAAATAACACGTCACTAACCAGCCATAACTTGGCCTGAATAGTTCGTTCCAATAATCACAATAATAATGACCTCCATAATATCGAGCAAGATTTGTTTCTTTCCCTCCACCGTTTTTTTTTTCTTTTGCCTCATTCTTTTTTGCCTTTTAAACTCGACATTGACCCATGTGACTCCAAATTTCACTGCTGTTCAGTGATTTTTTTTTTTTTTGCAAGAATGATCGTAAAAATGATGGAAAATTATTGGATAAATAAACGTCATTATTTTTATTCGATGCACCAGATTCTTTGTTTGTTGAGATTTTTTTATTTGTTGAAAAAAAAACTTTTTTTTACTTTTAAACAATTTTTTTTTTTTTTCGAACCGTCAAAATGACGTAAAAAAATATTCAAAGTATTGGGAAAAAATGGTGATGATTTCTGATTGATTTTAATATTATTCACGATTTTTATTGTGATAATTAAAAATGTTGAAGTCCAAAAAAAAAAAAAGGGAGAGAATTCAGGGGAGAAGATGCTGGAGAATCAAATACGATCGAGTTGCTGGTGCTTGGCAACGTTTCGTCTAGACATCCCGTGACGTCACGAGACAAGGTCGAATGCAATTTCTCACAGGGGAAAAAGAAGAAGAGAAAAAATTGTCTCCAAGGGGGTTGAAGGATAAAAAAATGTCGAAATTCAACTTAACTGGTCCGCAGCAGCTTCCATTATCTGTACTTTAGAATCGTGTGTAGAAATGTATTCTCCATGTTTTTTTTCTTTATATTTCGAAAAGCTGCTGAATCATTTATGAGAAAAGATCTGTTGAATTTGAATTTGGAGTTTCACGTCGTCTTTTCCCTTTTTAGAACTTTCAAGACTTGAGCAATTCGTGTGTGTTGTAACTTTTTTTTATTTTATTTTTTAGAGAAATCTTCGATCGTCGTAGTTCATTTTAATAATGATTTTAAAAAAAATTCAAGTACTGGCGATTTTGGAAATTAATTGAATTAATTGGAGACTATTTTTTTTCGATTAATTAGAGAGGATTTTTTTAATTAAAGAAATCTTCGACTGTCATACTTCATTTTAATAATGATTTAAAAAAAAATTCAAGTACTGGCGATTTTGGAAATTTATGGAATTCATTGGAGACGATTTTTTTTCGATTAATTAGAGAGGATTTCTTTTAATTAAAGAAATCTTCGACTGTCATACTGCATTTTAATAATGATTTTTAAAAAAATTCAAGTATTGGCGATTTAAGAAATTAATTGAAAATTAATTGGAGAAGATTTTTTTGAGATGCAACGTTGCAGATGCATTTATTGCCCAGTGCTTGTGAAATGTGTACGCAGTTATTTATTTGGACAGTCGTATTTCCAAGAAGACAATTATGGATAAATCAGTTAATTAAGTAATGGCTAAGCCGGGCTGGGGTAAAAATAATGCGTTCTCTTTTCTCATTGTCCAAACTAGATTGGAATCTCGGACTTGCATTTATTCTTGTCTGGCGAAGACGATACTAAATGCACAGAAAAAAATGCAGTTACTTTTTCGATTTTTTAAATTTTTATTAAGAGTAAAAAATTATTTATTTTTCTAATCAATTATTTATTAATGTCAATTGGCGTTCATGGGAACAGGGTTCATCGCCTCGTGCATATGATGACAAACAAATTAATTAGATTCTCTACGAACGCTCGTTCTAGACAACTGCATATACTATTCATTTTAATTGCAATCTTGTCAATTTAGTTATACGAGCCGAATTAATTAATAGATTTAAAAATAAAAATAAAAATTCAATTAAATAAATTAAAATTAGAATTAAAAATTTAGAAAAAAAAACTTTTTTTCTTATAAACCGATCGGTCGGTTTTTCTGTTCGTTCAATTAAAATGCAAGCCATTTAATGTGGGCCAGACGGTGATAATTATTCAACATTTCCTGATACGTCATAAATGCACGACGTTTAATTGACACAGAGAAGCCGACATTAATATGTATTACGTGTTTTTTTTTCTTTTTTTCCTTTTTTATTATCTTGCTTGTCGAGTAGTTGAATAAACTCGTTTCGTAATAAGGGCCATTAATGACAGAGAGGCATTAAAACTAAATTTAAATACCTAAAAATAGCGAAATGAAAAATAGGTCCAATAATACTGGTTGCAGTTTGTTCCGCAGCAAGAGTTACGTCACGAAAGGTTTCGACTTTTTTTTTCTCCTTTTCGTCGTATGAATTAGTAACTTTTTATGGGTTTACGGTTGTATTTACGCTCTCGACAATGCGTTATAACGACACACGTACGACGCGTTCCCAAAGCCGGGCGTTGTACTGTACTAGGATGTACACGCGAACCGACTACCATCCCTGAATGCTAAACAATCGCAAATACATCTTTCTCTCTCTCTCTCTCTCGCAGTCTCTCCTGTTTTTATTTTTTCTCTCCTCTTCTCGGTACTGGCTCGAACTTCCTCGTTCATTTTCCGGGTTCTAGCTTTACTATTATATTCTCCTTCGTCAACTTTTATCAATTTTGATAAAAGTTCATTGTCGGTTGCCCAATATTGCAGCCAGTACCGATATTTTAGCAGAAGACATCGCCAATATTGAAAATTCGGGTACTGGCTGAGAACTTTTGAAAAATTGGCAAATACTGGGGCCAGTACCCGTCAATCAACTCTTCAGCGTCCCTAGAACCGAAAACCCCGGTACTGGCCGATAAGCGAAACGTTTTTACCGAGTATTGAACCGAAAAACGGAATACAAGAACCGAAACGACATTGCAACTGTCGTGTTTACGAGCCGAGAGCTGGAAATTCATTCTTTAGAGAACGGAGTGAGAAAAAATGAGAAATCTTTGGCACTGGGACATCTGGGGCGCGGGCACGCTTCGGACAATAATCGTGGAGAGGTCGGAGCGCGCATGGAGAACGCGCACTGTACGGGGTGGCTCGGTGCTTGGTGTCTCGTTCGCGTTTCGTTTTCGTTTGATGGCTAGAGCTCCCCTCAGTGCGAGCTAGTGCGGCAGGCGGGGCGGGGGGGGGGAAATAAACGGGCGGGGGGGGGGGGGGGGGGGGGGGGGAGAGAGAGGGATCACGCGAGCTCAGATGAGTTAAAGAGAGAATACGAGTCCCCCGCACCGTGGAGCGCGGGTTGATCGACGCCAGTAGCACTCTCGGCCTCAGTTGCCCGCGGACTGCAAAGCCGCGAGCATCGATCGCGGCCGGGGAGTTGAATAAACGTTAATATTGGCCTTTTCGCCGGCTCCAAGCAAAACGTGTTGTGTATCATTTTATTTGACAAGTTTTATTTATACTTTTATTTTCAATTCATTGACAATATCGTAGATGCTTTAATTGTTGAATAAATAAAAAATATTCGGTGAAAAACGTTGAGTGATTAAATCGACGTCTGCTACGATTTGTAAATCAACAAACGTCTGCTTTTATAATCCAGTGAGTTTAAACCCTCGTGCTCACGTCGCGCTTAACTTTGTTTACATAAGACACACGCATATATAAAAAGAAAAATAAAACAAAATCCGTTCTGTCTCGATGGCCAGTATCGTCGACCTCACAATATTCATTCATTCGGATTCATTCGGCTAGAATATTAAATAAATACGAAATTTCTTATTTAAACAATAAATGTAAACAAATACCGATCAATATTTGTTGACACTTATTTGCATTTAAACGAAAATTGACGTTTAACGCACACGTGTTACCGTCATTCAATGTGCGCGTTTGTTTTTGTGCACTCATCTGAACACTGGGCCAGTGCAGCCGATAAAAAAATGTCGGATTAAAAGTGAACATCAACAGTTGGAAATAATTGCGTCATTAATACTTTTTTTTCTTTCTCCTCGCTTCGCTTTTTTCTGTCTTCTCCAAAAAAAAAAAGAGATTCTCATTTCGTGGGGTGAAGCAGCGTCGAATTTTTTATCTCTCGGGGGGAAAATCGACGCTATCGCCAAGTCCATCCAGATACGGTGCGCGAGTGTTACACGTAGTCTGTGTTTGGTGAAGAAGACGGGGGAAAAGAAAAGAGGGAAGAGAAAAAGAAAAACACGAGTGGCTCGGAAGGCCAAGGGGATATTGAGGAGAGTGGAAAAGCATCGACTGTATTTCGTCCATCCTTGTCGTGCTGTTTTATGTATATATATACATTAATATATATATATATTTGTAAATATATGTGTATATGAATGTGGACCACGTGATCTTGAGCCCTGGCACGCCGGTCCACCAAATTCAGGGCTACGTTCCTCCCGACAGGTAAGCCTGACGTCACTACGTTTTCCTAATTATCCCTTCGAGTCATTCTTCCACTTTTTTCTCGATTCTACAGCGTCGAGTCAAAAAATTCCCTAGGAAAATCGATAAAATGACTAGGTAGTTTATTTTTTGATTGATCTTAACAAGAATTCGTACGGAACAAGTTGAAAAACGATTCGATTCTGTGTGGTAATGAAAATCTAGGGAATTTTTGGCGGCTTCCCTAGCTAGGGATTTTTTCACATATTCCCTAGGGAGGTTTTTTCTCGAAGACGAAGTCATTTTGCTTAGAATATTGAAGATTGGTTTGGGGACATTCGAGAATTTGAATTGAGGTTAATCATCGACTGGAAAATTTATCCCTAGCTAGGGAATTTTCAATTTTTGTTATTAGGCTGTGAAAATTGAGGAATTCTTTTCTACTGATGAAGAATGGAGTTTGAAAAGTTGAAAATTGACATGAAAGGTTAATTCCCTAGCTAGGGAATTTTCGTTTATTGTTGTTTTTTCCTCAAAAATTCGATTTTGAAGATCGGGAAACGAGTTTGTCGTTTAGAATAACTCCTTTAAATTTCTTTTTGGTGACTTTCCGCCACAAATAATTAAGAACTAGATTTCCAAACGAAATAATGATTTTTCCACTGGCCCCAAAATTCTCGGGCGTTGGAAAAATAATATTTTTTCGTTCGTATCGAGACCCCCGCTAGGGGGAATTTGCTGCACCATGCCGCGAAGGTCGACCGGCCACTTATTCTCATCTCTCGACCAAAGCGGACCAGAGATGCAGCGTGAGTACGGTGCACGGGTTTGAGAGATTTTGAGCTCGTGAAAAGTGGCAGCAAAAGTGGTCCGGGTGCATCGACAAAAGATGCACGTTGAACCTTTTTTTTGGTCACCCCTTGACGTTGAGTTTTATATCTAGATTTTTTGTTCGAATGAATTCTTTCAAAATATTCTTTCGAAACTTTTGAACATAAAATTGAAGAATTTTTTTTTTTTTAATTATTTTTTAATCAACATCCCGGAAATGATCCTCAACGAGGACTAAAATTTTGATCATTTTTTTTTTCCCCCACAAAATAAATAATCATCGAATTGATAATATTTTCAAATTTTTGCTGCCTATAAAAATTGTGCACAGAAATATCTTTAGAGTGAGCGAGTCAAATGTCCCTGGACCATCGTTAAAATAACTCGAATTGGAATTTTTATTTTTTCGTATCTCATCCATGTATTTATGTATACATGTATATATACATTCGAGGATCCAATTTGTAAAAGTCACACGTAAGACACAAAGTTCGTGAAATCGTGGCCAAAACGAGTTTCGAAGAGAAATAACGACGGAGAAAACGAAAGATGTGATCTCAGATTGAATCTTTTTTTTCCTTTGGCCTTTTTCTTCTGTTTCTTTTTTCACTCGTCGTATTTGAATGGCCATTTTTTTGGGGATTAATTTTTTTTTAATTGTCAAAAAAATCATTTAAAAAATTGCAACTTTCAATTAATAAATAATTCAACTGTTACGTATCATTTTTTTTAAATAACAACAATCAGGAACAACAAATTATTCAATAATTTAATAATCATTCGAAACAATCGTATCGAAAGGAAAGAAAAAAATATACATTTTTCTTTTTATATATTTACGTGTTTATATGTATACGTTGGCAGCAAATACATAATCTTATCGGCTGGGAATGTCAACACCAACACCGCAACGACTTAACTCATTTACGATAAAAAAAAAAAATTAAAAAAAAAAAAAACAATAATAATAAATAATAAAAATTTGTGGAACACGTTTATAAAAACAGTTTTTTTATTTTTTATTCGCAACAAAAATCATAATTCTACATTAATTTTTATATATTCACTCGTATTTATATTAATCTATGTATAAATATGAGTTGGCTCCTTATCTCCAAGTTATTTCGTTGCATTTTATACCGAGAATTCCATCAGACTCGATAAATATGTCTATTATTATTATTTTTATAATAAATCGTAGCGTATTGAAATTTTTGATTTTTTTTCTCTTTCCAGTGTCGATTAAAAACAGTAAAAATTGATCAATTTTTTTTTTCATTGAATTATTTTGTTATAAATCCATTTTTCGACGATAAAATTAACGAAAAAACAGCACGTTGACATCGTTTCGATAAATTTATCGTTTAACAATGTATTTCGAGGTTTTTTTATCTCCTCTTTTTTTTCGTCCCTCGATTTTTTCTTTTTTTTTCTTTCCTTCTTTACCAAATCGTCGCGATCTTTAATCGAGAATTGGTAATTAATTGATCAATGTGTGTCGATGTATTGATAGAAAAATTGAAGGCAAAGAAAAAAAAAAAATTTGCTCCAACTATGACGCGCGTTTTATAAATTATTAGTCTCGTTACTCGTACACCTGTTTCAATATTCTGAAATTCCAATTAAATAATAACATATCTATTCCCCATTTTACACGTACTGTCACTTTGACGACTATTTTTTTTTTTTTTTTCATTTTTTTTTTTTTTTGGTCACGCAACACTGGGCTTTTCAGACGTTGCGTCATTTATCTACGTTTGTTTTGGATTTATATAAATATATAAAATATATTTATGTACATATAAATTTTTTTTTTAAATATTAATTTAAAAAAAAAAAAAAATGAAAATTCATTATTATTCAACGTTGTGACGCAATTTTTTTATTTTATTGAATAATACTGTGAATAACGATGGCACGTAAAATCTAAACTGTGAAGAAAAAATTTATCGAATTTGAAAAATGAATAGAACAATTTTTTCGATCGCTCAAAATTTCTCTACCTTCAATCCGTTGCGCCCACTTCGTTCGTGTATTACGCCTCGTATCTTTTTCGACGCCCTCGTCATTCTTTCTTGTCGTTTTGTTTTGGATTTTTGTTTATTCTCATTTTTTTTTGTATTTTGTTTCTTTTTTTTCGGTTTCTCTCCCTCTCTCTCTCTCTCTCTCTCTCTCTCTCTCTCTCTCTTTCTCTCTTTCTCGTACATTTTATTTATAGAACGATAAGTAACTTTGCCTCTTCTCAACTTTCCCCCCTCATCCTGCTCCGTCTTTCATCCACGATGGATCGCCAACGACGAAGAAAGTGCGCGTGGAGAAAGTGCCGGATAAAAAACTCGTACCTCCTCGTTGTTATTGTTTTTTTTTTTTTTTAATTTTTTATCATTATTTATTTATATTCTTCGATCGGGATCGAGAAAAATGTTTTATTTTTTTTAATTTTTATATATTTTTTTAAACAAACAAAAACCTTTAATTACCCTAAAAAATAAATTGAAAAATTGTTACAAATTCGATTTTGTTTCTTTTTCAAATTTTTCTTCCATTTTCATTTCACACATTATTGTCGTTTTTTTCCAATTCTTCTTCTTCTTCTTCGCCACAGCATTTCGATTTTTATTGAATTCCCTTCGACAATAAATAAATAGAAAAATCCAAAAGTCATTTTGAATCAATTAAAATGAACAAAAAACGTTTTTTTTCTTTCGAAATCTCGTCAATTTTTTTTTTGCTTGCTAAAAAAAAAGGGCAAAAACTGGAGAGAGGACGATGTTCATACGTGTGTGCGCGCTCCGCGATCTCTCTTATATTAGGCACGAACTTCAGGCTTTGAACCCCGCGTGTAAAACTCGTTGACGAACCACGAGCGTAAATAGCACTCGACCCCGTCTTCCATTATATCTCAATACACTCAGCCTTTATTTTTGTATGTGTGCGTGTGTGTGTGTGTTTCACACTCACACACACACACACACACACAAATACAAACATATATACATTTTTTTGTTCTCTCTCTCTCTCTCTCTCTTTCTCTCTCTCTTTCTTTCTCTCTTTCTCTCTTTTCTTTCGCTGCGTCGTCGTCGTCGTCGTCGTCGTCGTCGTCGTCGTGACCGAAGAGGAGTCATCGTCCCGCGAGGTCGCGCTCGTGTCTCGCGGATCGATAAGGTAAAAAATAAAGATCGACGTGCGAATGAGAGAGAGAGAGAGACAGAGAGAGAGAGAGGGAGAGATTTTTTTGATCTTTTTGTTTTTTTTTTTTTGGGTAATCTCATAATATCGTTTTTGGGCTTTTGTTTTTCTCGAATTGCGTAATGTTGGCACAGATTTTGTAATCCAAAAAAAAAAACATATATATATATATGCGTGTATGTAATCGTAATTGGAATTGATGTTTTTTTGATTATTACGAAATTTTGTTGATTTACGTAATATTCATAGGAAATTCGATACCGATTATAAACGAATTAAGAGGAATTTTGTGTGAGTGGAGTGCTTGGATATGAGATTTTTTTGAAATTTGTTGCCTTTTTCTATTTTTTTAAAATTAATTTTCTATTTTTTTTCCATATTTTTTGATTTTTTCTTTAATTTTTTTTTTTAAGTGTCTCACTTGGACTTCGATTCGTTTCGGTGATTTTTCCACTTGTTTGTTTGTTGATTTATTTGTTTTTTAATGAAAAAATAAATAAAATAAAAATAAAAACAATAACAACGTGGAAGATAATCGAAATCGAATAATAAAATAATGAAAAATTTCTCTGCTTGTTTCTGAAATAAAAATTTTCATTTTTATTACCCATTTAACTTTAGACACTTTTCTATATTTATAAATATATAGATATATTTATTTATATATAATTATAGAGATACTCAGTTTCCTTCAAATGCAAGTACTTTCATTGGTGTTATACAATAAAGGTACCGCGACTCGAGACGCATGTACATAGACAAATACACATTGGAACAAGAAATGAGAACAGCCAGTGGCTCTCATACAATTGAAATAAAATTGATAATTAATTAAAATGATTAATTTATATCGATTATTAAAAATTTCGTTACCTTTAGTAAAAAAAAAAAAAAAATTAATTAATTGAAATTCGTGTATTTATTGATTGAATATAAATGATTAAAAAAAAAAAACGAAGAAACAATTTTCGGGATGTGAGAAACTGGTAAGGAATTAATTTTTGATTTTTTTTTAAATTACAAAATAAAAATGTTCCATCGACACGATTTTTTGTTTTATTTTATTTTTCCTTTCAAATTGTTTTTCATTTTTTTTTCTTTAATATACTTTTGGGCAAGTGAAGATTTTTGATGGAAAAAAAAAGAATTTTGGAAAAAAATGAAAAAATGGCGGAGCCTGCAATCGAGAACCGTGGCCGTTGGTGGTGCTCCAAGGCTTCGAGAGGCCTTCTTTTCTCCCTCTCTCCTTTTTCTCTTTCTCTCGGTATCGAGATCTCGGCCGTGTCGGAGAAAGTGGAAAAGTGTATCATGTTTGTACTCTTTTTCTTGGTCGTTTCTTTTTTTTTTCATTAATTGTTGTTTATTTTATTTATTTATTTTTATTTTTCATTAAATCGTAAAACTTTTCAGTCGTGATTTAAACGTAATTGGAAAAAAAAAAAAATGATTCATATTTCGAAAAAAAAATTGCATTCGAATTATCAAATGTTTGACATTTGATTGTGGGTCATTGATTCTTTGGACCTTGAATTTCCGGTACACGTGCACTTGACATAATTGACATTACGTGGGTGGGATTAATTTTCTTTTCCTCTGTTTTTGTCTTTTTTTTTTTTTTTTTTTTTTTTTGCGTCCACGACACATTTAAATATGAATAACGAGACTGATGAAGGCAGGAAGTCGTTTTTAGGCAGGCGTCAAACAGCCAAATAGATCCATAGAATTATTGCACTATAGAACTTTTTTTTAATGCCCACGTAACGTCACTAGTCATTTTTTTATTATTGCCTATTTGATCTCTATTCTATTGTTTGGCAAAAGTCGTTTTGTTCATTCGTTATGTCAGGTTAACACTATTCTATAGCAACAATTACAATTTGTAAGGAAATTTGACTTTTGTTGTTATTTATTTCGTAATAAGTACGTTTTGTTGTTTTTTAAAATTAATTTATATTTATTTATTCATTGTTGAACTAGTTTTACTGGTGATAAGTAATAGAGGGATGATTGGTTTTCATTCTGGATATGGGATTGGTCGGATACTGTAAAAAAAAAAGTCACACGATGGTCAAATGACGGCTTTTTTAGCCAGTTGTTCGATATTAGAGTATTTTACAGAGGAATCGGACTTTGGGAGGGAAAAATGAAAAGGTGATGGAAAAACGAAGAAAATCGTTTTTTATTTATTCTGATAACTCAATTTTTGACGAAATTACAGCATTTTGAAGATTAATTGGCTTCCAAGACCCCTCCGGAGCCAATTCTGGAAAATGGAAAAATCGGGTATTTTCAAATCGTCATAACTGGGTGGGAAATTATCGTACAGGGATCATGTGGGGGTGTTTTTTGAAGCCCTTCGGTAGACTTAAAAAATGGCCTTGGATTTGTTTTGATAGCTCAATTTTTTCTACCGGAAAAGCGTCGTCGAAAATTGACGAAAAAAATGGAAAGGGGTATGCTCAGGAAAATTGGCGAAAATCGATCGAAAACTTTGAAAATTCGCCAAAAATCGAAAAATGCAGATAAATCGATAAACCAAACGCCATTCGCAAGGGATTTTGAATACGAATCGAATGAGCCCTGGTGCGAGTCTCAATTCTAAGTAGAAAAAAAGTAAGAACCATTTTCCTAAAGCACTGAAAAAGGTGAAAATTTTTTGATTTTTATAATTTTTCGTAATAGCCTATTTCGATGTAATTTGATCCAAAAAAACGAAAAACCCAGCTCATTTTTATTTTACTCCGTTATTTATACCAGAAAAACGAGAAAAACCACTTTTTTCATCACTTTTTCGACATTATCGAGAGTTATCACTCAAATTCGAGAATCGTCATAATTTTTTTTTCAAAGTCTATTAAAAAACGAAGAAAATCGTTTTTTATTTATTCCGATCGGTCCATTTTTGACGAAATCACAGCATTTTGAATCTTAAAAAAAAAGTCTTTCACCCTTGGCAGTGATTCCTTCGGTTGCAACCGATTGCACTTTCGACCATTTTCACTAAAATTGCATCGAAAAGTGTTGCCAGACCATAGTATCGAAATACTAATTTACCACGACAATTTAATGCTCGATTAATCACGTGCTTTCCAATTCATTGATCAAACGTTGTGGTAATAAAATTTTTCAAAAGAAAACAAAAACAAAAGGGAGAGAAAAAAAAAGTACAACTGAAGGACGAGTTTTGCGTCGAAATATTTTTATACCTGAGAGTCTCACGAGGGGACCGGATGTAGATTTTCGTGGCCATGACTTTGCCAAACCCGAACCGGGCGAGGCAACGTCCTATGGAATTTTTACAACTCTCAAATACACACACGAAGATCCTCACAGACTCACACGAAAATGTATGAGAGGTTCAGTAAGAATTTTTCAACGATCATTATTTTTCGGCAGAGATTATTATTATTATATATTTTTTTTTTCAGAAATGTCAAAATTGTCAGATACTTTGAAAATCTTACTAAAAATTAACGAGGGCAATCGAGACTAATTGAATCGACGTTTAATTAAATTTGATTAAAATGTCATTAAATACTTTTTTAATTATTTTTATCAAATTAATCGATAAATTTATTTGGAAAAAGAAATTTCTATGTTTTCCATGACATCTGTAATCACTCTGTAAAACTAATTACAATAAAAATGATCAAAACATCATTCAAAATTTAAAAAATATAGAAAAATTGATCATTTTTGATGAAAAAATGTTTTTAAATTCAATGAAAATTTTCATTTTACAACAAAACTGCTATCTTTCTCTCGACACTCGAAAAATTCTTCTCCCTGTCTCGCCACTTTTACCCTCCCCTCCTTTTTTCGTCATCCTCATGGCGAAGAACGTTTAAAGAGAGAAAAAGGAGAAAAATCGAGAAAGAGAGAGAGAGAGAGAGAGAGAGAGATGAAAAGATATCGTTTTCGTATGCGAGACGCGAGTTTATCCTGCGAGGACGAGGGGGAGGGGGGAGGAAGACAAGTCCTCGTCGTCATTTGGGCGTTGCCCAAATCTGAAGAGGAACCACAAAAAAATCTCCCAAAATTCAACAAATGCACAAAAAAGCGTATTTTTGAAAAATGAAAAAAAAAAAAAAAATTATTTACAATAAAAACAAAATAAAGGATTCAAATGAAATTTAAAAAATGATCAGCCATTTTTTGAAAATCCTACAAAATTAAATTCAAATTTGCTCTTTAATTCGATGCAATTTTTCGATCTTTTTTTTTTCAATTCATTTGATTATTTTTATTTTTTATTTTTATTGTTTTCATTGCATGTGAAAATCTCGACTCTCACTTGACGTCATTCTTCAAATATTTACCGATCGAATTCGTCGAGATACAGACGCGACCAAACTGGGAAAAAAAAAAAACGAAAGAAAAGTCGTGTTTCTATCTCTCTCTCTCTTTTGCGCATTTTTTTTTTCTCGAGGAACTCCACGAATTTGGAGTGACGTGGGTGGCCCCCAAATATACGTGTATGTATAGGTGTTTAAATTTATGCATATGTATAAATGAAAAAAGAAAAAATAAAAAAGAAAACGAAAAAAAAAAAAAATACAAAAAAATTCTCGAGGGTCGTCGAACGCGAATCCAAAACGAGAAACGGGCTTTCACTCGACTCTTTCACTCTCGTATTTATCGCTTCTCTCCTTTCGACGATTTAATAAAAAAACAAAAAAAACTTGGTTTCGTAATTAACAAAAAAAAAAATTTGTTTCATTCGGTGAGAAAAAAAAAATGTAATCCATTAAGAATAATTGTGATAAATAAAATTCTGAATCTCCATTTTTTTTTTTCGAAATATCTTTAATCACTTTTTTTTATCAACAATTTTTTTTTTTTTTTTTTTTTTTTCATTAAACTCCATTTTTTTGTCAAGTCTTTGTACAAACGTATGTGAAACTTTGTCTCTCTGATGTGTCGTTTGTAACATTACACGAATACACTTTCGCCCTCTCTCTCTCTTTCTCTCTCTCTCTCTCTCTCTCTCTCTCTCTCTCTTTCACTCTCTTTCACTCACACATTCACGCAATTCGTCTCACTCTTTCTCCGTTGCACGCCCGTTTAATAGCCAGCCCCCGAGACAAGTGTGTATGATGATCACGTTGACCCAGTTGGGAAAGCGATATCAAATCGTCTTCCATTTCCCACCGCCGCATCTCCCTCCACCCCCTCCTTGGCTCTATGTTTCAAGCTCCCATCCCTCCATAAATGTGTATAGGAAATTGTAGCATCGTCCAATTTATCAAATTATATGTTGTGCCAATATTTAAACGTATTTGGAGTATTTTAGTCCATTTCCAAATACCCAATACTCCAATACTTCGGTATTTTCGTATTACAATGTCCAATTCATTTGATCCTTGAATTGCCGAGTCGTTTGATACCCATGAACCCCATAATCCAAATGTGGCAACGATAACTTAGAATACTCCAATACTCGATACCTCAGTATTTGAGTCACTTGGAAGAATCAATTACTCAATAAGTTAGTACTCGAGATACTCAGAATACTTGAAATACTTCAGAACAAGTACTTCCATCGCCTAGAGTAATCCAATACTTCCATGAGACAGTACTCGATTTAGTTCGAGTACTCCAATACTTTACGAGCTAGAAATCTAAGTATTTAGAAGTGTCCAATACTTTATACGTTAGGACCACAATTGCAAAGAATCCTTCAATGGTCAAATGTCACAGACGTCAGTATTTTAAATACGCAGAATCCTTTATACCCTGGTACTTGGAATACTTGGAATACACCAATACTTCTTGGGTGTATTTCACTTACTGAGGATTCTCTAATTTTCCAATACTAAAGACTTCAAATACGATATTAAAAAATACTTCAATGTCTCAAGACTTGGAACAGCCCAATACACCAATACTTTAGTATTTTGACGCTCAAATACTCCAAAACTTGGTATCCGGCAACTTTTTTTGTTCGATTTCTAACAATACTTCATATATTTTTCGTCTGACAATAACTTTATGTGAAAATTTGCATAATACCATAAAAAATGTATAAAAAATTGGTATTGTTCCTTAAAAATGAATACTTTTCCTTGCTCTCGGTGAATTTTCTTCTCGACAATGTCAATGACTCGTATACGAGCAGTAAGCAATACTCGAAGTGCGGGAGGGGTTATACGGGTCAACTGGTTGGAACATAAGTAAATCCCCATTACGTTATATATACGGTTAACAACTTTATACAACATGTATCTACACATGTGATACTTATATATATATATATATATATATATATTTAAAAGTATAAGAGCGCACTCGACGTCGACGTATAGTCTCTTTACCGCGAGCGCGTGTGCATGTGGTGTACGCTGCGCTCGATGACGTTTCTCTCTCTCTCTCTCTCTCTCTCTCTCTCTTTCTCTCTCTCTCACTCTCTCGTTGACCCAGTTGACGATATAACTCGACAAACTCCTCTCCGGGCCTCGCCTCGAGCCTCATGCCTCTCTTTACGTATCATACATTTTATATACACATATATATGTGTAAAAATTTTTTTTTTTTTTTTTTAATGCCAATTTATCGATGTTCTGAGACGAGACTTTACTCATCTATTATACAATAACAATGGCTCGTATAAAAATAGTGATAATGCAAATAATAATAATTATTAATATTGCAAAATTAGTTAGGAAATTAATTGGTACTTTTCAAATTGAAATTAAACACCCACCGGTCGATCGAGGTGGGGTAAAATGGACCAGGGTTGATTTTCTTTGAAAAATTGTTTTTTTTTTTTTCCCTTTTCGTATTTTTACACGAATTTTGTTATCCTCCGGGTCAATGACCGATTTAACACTTGTCCGTACATTTTTTTTTCTTTTTCTCTTCTCTCTCCATGCAATTTTTCTAATCAACCGTAAAAATCGATAATCGATATATTTACTTTAGAATTTTCTGGATCATCGGGTTTTCGATTTTTTGAACGCGTCTGACGAGACCCATGCGGCCAACAAATTCGTTCCAATTTCTTCTGATTCATTTTTTTTTCTCCTCGTGGATTATTCAAGGCATTTCAAAAATTTATTTGGAATTAGGATTTTTTTTTTTTTTTTTTTTATAGCCATTCGAATTTTTTTTTTTTTTTCTTTAATTTATTATACTCGACAAGTCCACTTTTCTTATTTCAAATATCACGTTTGTCCATTTGATTTAATTTATGTAGGCATTCGAACGCAACCATAATCCGACATCTTGTGGTACTCAATCGTTCTTTAACTGACATTGGGGACAAGGCGGACTTGAAATCATTAAAAATATGAGCGCAATAAAATAGGAATAACATAAATTAATTTATATTTATATAAATAGGAAAAAATAAAAAATAAAAATAAAAATAAAAATCAATTGAAATATTATTTCTTCACGTGCTTGATTAACGGATCAATATTTATTATTAAAAAAGTAAATTAGGTCAATTTTATTTGATTTGGAAGAATAATTAACTAATTATTTTCCAAAAAAAGTAAAAAAATGACTTTTTACAATAAAAATTCAATAAAATTTGAATCAAAATGAAAATAATTTTAATTTGTGGGTGTTTTTTTTTTTTAAATTCTGTTGCAGATCGAACCGCAGGCTCTCGAGTTCGATAAACTCTGATCTCCGTGAAATCTTGCCAGCATTTAAAAATCCCGATAATTTATCGGGGGCCGGGGGTGGGAGGGAAAATATTTTTAAAAAATTGTACGGATTTTGATTTAAACGAAAATAATTAAGAAAAATAATAAAAAATAAGCAAATTTTTCAAAATGGCTGGCGAGGACACCCAAATTTTGGCGAACGGAAATGGCGAGGCTCTGACGATTATACCATCCGGTGATAAAGTTACCAATGGCAATGGTTTATTGTGTACAAAACACAACAATAATGGCACGATACCAAATGGCAAAGTTTTGGACATTACAAATGGCGATAATGGCAAACTCGTCATCCCTGTTGACGAAAAAATTAATGGTATTCACAATGACGTCGATAATGATGATCCCGATATTTCCTGCGGTTGGGGCCCTTGTCGACCTCGATGGCTGCAATTCTTCGCCACCAAACAAGCCTTTCTCGCTACTTTTTGTATCACTTGGGTAAGTTTTTCAAAATTTCATTATTATTTTTTCAAATATTATTATTTTACTCATTTTCCTGGGCTTTAAACTTGAAAAAATTGGACAAAAATTCATTTTTGAACGTAGGAATAAACAATGGAGTCCGAAAACCACCCCCTGATGAAGGGCAACATTTTTCTTTTCTTTTTTCTCGTTTAAAAAAAGCTTTACCCTCATTTTTGATTTCCTACATCCCTTTGAGGTCGTTTTAAATATATTTCAAAAAAATTTGAGCCAATTTTGATGCCTGGAACCTCTCCCTATCGAGGGATAGAATTTTAATAATTTTTTACCTATTTTTTTAAATTAAAAAATCGAAAAAAAAAACAATTTTTTTTTTTTTTTTGGTTTTAAAGGTGCTCCAAGGAATGTACTACACGTATTTCGTCTCGGTGATAACAACGATCGAAAAATTATTTCAAATACAGTCGAAAACGACTGGCATTATAATGTCAGCGACTGAAATCGGCCAAATCGGCTCTTCCCTCTTGTTGACCTATTACGGAGGTCAAGGTCATCGCCCCAAATGGATCGCATGGGGAATGATACTGTTTGCGGTTAGTTCCTTCACGTGCTCGATGCCCCACTTCATATTTGGCGAACAGCTGATACAACAGAACGAGATGTTGTTCAGTGGCGTTGGACCCGCTTCTGCACTTAATCCCGAAGCCGGTGGACCAAATACCACGATTCCCGTTCCTGCCAACCTTTGCCGTTTGCCTGGCCATGAAAATTCCACCGTTGGGCCCAACGGGTAATTATTATTTCATTTTTATTCTTTATTTTCCAAAATTGATGCAAATTTTATACAGTTTTTTAATTATTATTATTTTATTTAGGATTTTTGTTAATTTTTTTCGAGTATTTATTGATTTTTTAATAATTTTTCAATTGGTCTGAAATTTTAGAGAATTTAGAATTTTTTTTTATTATTTTTTATTATTTTTTTATGTATTCACTGGCCTGGCGATTTATGGAGAATTTTTTTATTTATTTATTTTTCGCACTTCTGACGTCACAAGGTCGCAAACAAATTATGCGGGGACCCGCATTCCTCAATCGCACATCATTATATTTTTTACTCCCCTTTTTTGTTACAATAATTTATTCGCTGATAAAACATTGAGCAAAGGAGGAAAAAAAGTATTTCGATGTTTGTAATTGTGAAAATAGATTTTTTTTCGTCATGGTTTATTTTTAAACATTTGTTTGTTCGGTTTTTGGAGATTAAATGGGGCATTTTTTTAAAGATGGATTTACGCCACAAGCACCCCCAATGTTCGTACCGATTCGGCCGAATATTGCGAGGGTGAATTCCTCAAGGAACAACGAATTCAAAGCAAAATTACCACCGCCGTCCTTGGGATATTTTTTGTCTCATTACTCGGCGTTGGCATGGGACAAACCGCTGTTTATACACTTGGAATTCCTTACATCGATGATAACGTCGCCAGTAGGGAATCGCCGCTGTATTTTGGTGAGTTTTTCTCTCTCGAAAGAACTTAACATTTTTTTAAGGTTTTCATTATGGCCTGAGGGTCAGAGATTTCCGTCCTTATGGGTCCTGATTTTTTCATGAAAAGCTATGAATGTCCCCGTCAAAATGAGCCCGGGTAAACTTCGATATTACCATTTTTCACAGAGTTATGATTTTTTTAATCGAAAATGGTACGAAATCAATTTCTCCTCGATTAAAATCGCGCTGCCAGCTAAGTCCTTCGGTCTGGAAGAGTCTCGATTTTTTTCGTGATAACCATAACTGTCCTCTTTCGAACGAGCCTAGATGCGTCAAGATACGACCATTTTTCACTGAGTTATGATTTTTTTAATCAAAAGTACCATTTTTACCATTTTCATAAATTCGTCAATCGTACTCGCAATTGACGTCCCATCGTCATCCAAATGTAGGATTAAGTAAAACTCACATATTTACGTCAGATTTCATGCTTTTAAAAAATGGTACCTAAGTACCATTTTCGTTAAAATAGAAGAAAAGAAACCATCCTTTATTTTTGTTTCTACAGCAATTACGATTGGAGTGAGAATTTTGGGCCCAGCGCTCGGATTCATTCTCGGCTCGGTTTGCACTATGCTTTACGCCGATTTATCAGCCGAGCCGCAAATCACACCTTCCGATCCAAGGTGGGTCGGCGCTTGGTGGCTCGGTAAGTTCTTTTCGCTCGATTAAAAAAAGTTTCTTTTTTGTTATAAAATAACTGTAATTAAAAAAAAAAAAAAAAAACAAATTCATCGACTTGTGACCTTTTGTTGAATTAAATCACGATTGACCTTTTCTAGAAAATAATTTATTATTAATCCCATCGTTAAAAATTCAACGTTGCCTAATTAAATAAATATTAATTAATTTATAAACTCGTTTAACATGATAAATAAGATAAAAAAATGTTGAACAACAATTATTTTGGATTCAAGGCCTCGTGCTTATTTCGGCGATGCTGATGCTCGTTAGCATCGCGATGTTTGCATTCCCCAGTCGATTGCCAACCAGTCGATCACCGACCAAAATCGAAGACTCCAAAAAGCCTAGTCTAAAAGGTAAAAAAAAACGAAAAAAAAAACACGTTTATTCCACATCGTATTTCGTGTAATTTTGATTCTACTAACTTTCTCTTTTTGCTACTTTGACATTAAAAAAAAAAAAAAATCTTCAACGTGGCAGAGAAAAATAAAATAAGAGACTGCACCACGAACCAGAATTTCAAGGACAAAATATTTCACAGTACTTTGACGTTTCAAAATTTTTACCTCAAAATTTATCGCTTCTTCAACAATTATCACTGATTTTTTTTTTTTTTTTGAATAAATTTATCCAAAAAATCATTTTTTCATCATTTTTTACTTTTTTTGAATTTAGATTTTCCAAAGGCCGTCAAACGATTGCTGAAAAATGATATTCTCATGTTTCGAACGGCGAGCAGCGTTTTACACATTCTTCCCATTGCCGGTCTATACACATTCTTGCCGAAATATCTCGAGACCCAATTTCGACTTCCTGCTCATCATGCCAACATGATTTCGGGTAATTAACACTTTTTTATAATTCTAAATTTGAAAGAAAACCTTTTTTCATCAAAATCCATATTGGATTTTTTTAAAATGATGAATATTTACAATAAAAAATCCAAGGACAATAATAAACAACGATTTTTCATTTTTTCAAAAACCAATTAAAACAAATTTTCATTCAAATTCATTAATTCGTAAATTCCACAATATTACAATTTTGGAAAATGATAATTTACGAATAATGGAACGAAAAAAAACCAAAAAACGTCAAAATTCAACTTCAAAATTTGGAATTTGAGACCGAATCGTTTTTGCTCAAAAACTCGATTATTTTTAATTTTTCAAAAAAAAATTTAAGGACCAAAGTTGTTGTAAATTCAATTCTCTACACCATTGATTTTTTACTTTGCATTTATTTTTGATAATTAATCAATTATTGATGATTTAGACACTTAATTTTTTTTTTTTTTGAAAAATAATTCATTTTTTTCATTTTTGACGTTTCTCAGGTGTCGGAGGAATATTGGTGATGGGTTTAGGAATAATAATAAGTGGTGTATTTATCTTGAGATGGAAGCCAAATGCTCGGTTCGTGGCTGCTTGGATCGCGTTTACGGCCGTTGTTTATGCGGTGGGAATGGGAGTTTTAATGTTCGTTGGTTGTCCAATGGATGATTTCGCGGGTCTGACGACCAAAGATAATGGGCAAGTAAAATAATTAATTTTCCGATTAATTAAATTGACAAAAATCGAACAATCTTTTGTTTTTTTTTGATTTTTTTTTCAATTTTGTTCTATTTTTTGTTTTTCTTTTTTTCTTTACAATGATTTTTTTAATTTTGTTTTTTTTTAGATTATCGGGTTTCGAGCCAACCTGCCAATCGACCTGCGACTGCGATCCAAACAAATTCAGTCCGATTTGTGGTGCTGATAAAAAAACTTATTTTTCGGCTTGTTTGGCTGGTTGCTCGAATTACACGATCCAGGACAACAAAGTTTCCGGGGTGAGTGACTTTTTTAAATCAAAATTATTCAAAAATCATTTATTTTCATCAAAATTATGCAAAAATCTATTTTTTTGGTTTGAAAATTCAAAAAAAAGTCAATTTTATGGTAAATTTCAATTGTTTTGGATTTTTTTGTTTGTTTAAGTTCATGGACTGTCAATGCATCGCCAATAATTCGACGATACCGGAAATAGCGGGATCCGCTACCATCGGTTTTTGCGATCTCGAGTGCCAAAACTTTTGGGTCTACATGATATTATTTTCTTTATTCGTTTTTGTACATTCGACGAGCGAAGTTGGCTCGATGTTACTTATTTTAAGGTGCGTCGATCCAAGGGACAAGGCCATGGCTCTCGGCCTCATACAATTCGCCATTGGCCTTTTTGGTAAGTTTTTACACTTTCGTTTTTTTCTTCAAAAACATCAACAATTAAAATTACATCAAAACTAACAAAAATTAATGGAAAAATAACAAAAAAATCACAAAAAATGTCGAAAAATAACAAAAAAATAACCGAAAAATGTCAAAAAATAACAAAAAAATATCAAGAAATAACAAAAAAATTACAATAAATTTAAAAAATGTGAAAAAATAACAAAAAAATGTCAAAAAATGACCAAAATTAACCAAATGACCAATTTTTTTTTTTTTTTTTTTTTTTTTCAGGTAACGTTCCATGTCCTATAGTTTATGGTGCGGTGGTCGATTCGGCGTGTCTAGTTTGGGAATATTCGTGTGGCGAGCGTGGTGCCTGTTGGCTTTACGATTCGAACACATTTAGAATGTTTTTCCACGGTGAGTTTATCTGAAAAAAAAAGTTCTGGTGGTCTGGACAAAGAAAAAAAAAAATTTGAAAAAAAAAATAAAAAAAAAAAAATTGAATTTATTTTTAAATTTTTAGGAACGACCGGTGGAATTTTAATATTGGCGTTCATAGTTGATCTCGTTGTTTGGTACAAAGCTGGAAGCATAAATTTCGTGGACGAGCAAACCGGCGACGAGGAGGGTTCGGCCGAGGAAATGACGACCTTAAAGTCTCCAGATTCACAAACGGTTGAGAATGATTATCTCTGAGAGGAAAATAATGAAAGAGGGAAGAAGGAGAGAGAGGAAAAGTGTGACGACAGAGAAAACAAAAAGGTTTGAGCAATTAATTAATTGCTAATTAATTAATTAATTAATTAATTGATTGGTTAATCGATTGATAAGAAAATGAAACGAAAGACTAAGGAACGAAAGAAATGGACGAGGTGGCGCGAACGCGAGAAACGAAATTAAAGTTTCGTCCAAAGAGCCGCCTCGTCGTTGGTCGAAAAACAATTTTTTTTTCTTCTGCTCGTCGCCCCAATTAATTGATCCAATTGATTGATTAAATTAACGTGATTTCTGGGAATTAAATCACGTCCAAATAAAAAAAATCCAGCCCGTTGGGTGCTCGAGGAAGAAACAGAAAAAAATTAAAAAATGAAAAATTCTCATCGAACGATTTTTTCACTTCGATCGTGGAATTTTGAAAATAAACGAAAAAGTAGAACGAAAATGGAAGAAAAAAAAAAGATAAAAACTAAAAATATACAATATTTTTCGACACTCAGCGATGTACGAATAATAATTGCCATATTTACGTAACGTTAGGCCTCGAAACGACGTATAAAAGTCTTTTTTTTTTTTAATGTTTGAAAACCAAGAAAAATTGCATTTCGAAAAAAAAAAAAAAATTCTGAATTTTTTTTTTTAATTTGGAAGAAAAAAATACACACAAATTTTATTTTTCAATTTTAGAAGATTTATTTCGAAGAAGTTTTAACCGTAGGCTCAAAAGAATTTGAAAAATTCGAGCTCGATTGAATCTTCTTTTAAAAATAAAAAAGAAAAACGAATTTTTTTGATTTTTTTTTTCAGTTATTTTCGTTTAAAATAATTTTTATTTTTTTATCATAAGCCACTGTGAAATAAGCTCGAAGGTATTTTCGAGAATAGAGCAGACGAGATAAACGAAAGAGATTACAAAGCAGAGAACGAACGAATTTTGAAAGAAAAGACAGAGAAATTGAAAAAAAACAAAAAAAAATAACACAAAAATAACGAAAAACACAACCAACATATTTTTTAAAAGATTTGACGAGAATAAAAACATTGATTAAAATAACACAAAAAAAAAGGAAACGAGTCGTAAAAAAAAAAACGATGTACAAAGAAAAAAGAGAGAAAAAAGAACGAAACGAGCCTTTGAATTTTCGCAATAGCCGTACAGAGTCGATTTTATTGAAAATAATATTTAACAAACAAAAAAATAACAAAGGAATAAAAAAAGAATTAATGAAAAAATCGATCGGGAGAAACGCTCGTAAAAATTGTATTTTTGTATCGCAACGGACAAAAAAAACGAATATTCCCGAAAATTTCCCTGGTGGCCGAGGAGGAAACCACGAGAAAAAAAAGGCGATCGTAGAGCTCGAGACAAAGAACAATCGCCCGGGAAATTTGAATTTTTCTCATTTTTTTCGTACACAATTTTTTATCATAATTTTATAAATCGTCATGACGATCATTTTGGAAGTTTTCTTTTTTCTTTTTCAAGTAAACTCCACTTCCCTGTCGAGCTTTTCTACCAACAAATTTTTAAAATATTTAAAG
>JACEOJ010000131.1:297225-347335 GCA_013761285.1 Campoletis sonorensis
ATACGCTATTTTTTACGCACTATCATTTTCTCATCTCAATGATAAGTTAATCAATAATAAAGTAATCGTTTCGTGCCTTAACGAAAAAAAATCTTTTCACGTACAAAATCTCGACCGAACGAATCTCACGTTTCGATACGATTTTATCTCTCAATGCAATATCCTTTTTGAAAATCACCTGTTATGAGGTTTATTTATTTTTAATTTTTCAACGATTCAAACTCTATCGGATTCCTAATCTGATCACCGATTAGTTTTCGAAAAAAATGATTAACTATTTTAATCAATGATACATTTATTTTTCCCTAAATATTGTCACTCGAAAAAATCAACAAAAAAATCAAAAACATTGTTAAGGAAAAATCAACGAGTTCAACAACTCTCTTAAATTTTTTTTTTTTATTCTTCAGTGGATCCAAAGATTTGCCTCATTTCATTTCTTTGAAATTGAGCCTTACTTAACACGATTCGGGAAACGAGGACCGAAAATCAATTTTGAGACTTGGAAGTACTTGAAAATCCTCGTGTTCACCGAACAAATTGAATAAATTCCCTAAGTGTCCATTTTGCCCCATACTCCCTTAAATATAAACAAACATTGTTTGATAAAATTGTTGTTAAAAGGTGTATCACATCGAAAGATATAATCGTATCGAAACGTGCGATTTGATCCAATTCATCCGATACTTGGAAGTTATTTAGAAAAAAAATTGCAACAAGTATTTTTCGCGTTAAGGCACGAAACGCAATCTTCATTATTTGTCATTTACTTATAAACAAGATGAAAAAATGATAGTGCTTTTAAAATCACGTATAAAAAGGTACACTTTCACGCGGGATGACATAAAGATTTCGAGTTTCCAAGTTCCAAGTAACTTGTAAAAAAAACTGCGGAATAATTTTAAAAAATTTCAATCGCAACATGAAGACCTCACCGGTTATTTTCATTGCTGTGGCGATTGCAATCGCTACGACCGAAATTAGCGGTAAGTTCAATCAAAATTAGAGCAAAAAATTCTATGAAGTATCTGTTAAAAAAAAAAAAAAAATGGAAAAGTGACAGCAATGGATCTTTTAAAACGTAATAAATTTAAAAAATGTTCCAATCGATTCTTTCGATAGATTTATCCATTCAGAATCTTTGGATTCACCTTGGAACGTGTTCTTGTACGAAATATTTTTTGTTTTGTCTTTTTGTATGGAAAAAAAAGTAATTTTTCTATTTCTTTGTTCAGCCAAAGTTGATGGAAGCGTTGGTGTTCAAATTGACGGTAATTCTGGCGGTGCCAGTGGTTACAGTTGTGGTCATGGTCACGGTGGAGGAAGTAGTGGCGGAAATGGCGCTGGTCAACTTTTCATAGTCAGCGCCAATGGAGGTGGTATTGGCAGCGGTCAGGGAGCAAGTCAAGGAGCTGGTCAAGGAGCTGGTCAAGGAGCCGGTCAGGGAGCCGGTCAGGGAGCCGGAAATGCAGGCAGTGCTGGTGGACTTGTTTTCCTTGTACCAGTGGCCGTTGCAGCCAGTGGGTCATCGGGACCCGGAGCCAGTACTGGTACGTTGTTCAAACGCATTTGTTTCACAGAACAATAAAAAATCAACAAGTTCTATCTTCAAAACAAGAAATTCAAACATCATCTTTCATTGTATAGAACTTTCCTTTCTTTTATTACAATTTTTCAATTTCTTTGTTCAGCTGGATCCAGTGGTGGATCGTCTGCTGGCTCCGGATGCGGATGCTCTTCGTGTTCAGCCGGCAATAGTGGATCTGCTGCTGGTTCAGGATGTGGATGCTCTTCTTGTTCAGCCGGCAATGGTGGAAGTTCCGGTGGAATTGGAAGTGCAATCAGCAATGGAATTGTCCATTACATTCTTTCTGGTGGTAGTTCAGCCAGTGGTTCGGCCAGTGGTTCAGCTGGTGCTGGAATTGGAGTTAACGGAGGAAGCTCCGGTGGCTCAGGCATTCCGGGCAGTGGACTTGGCAACATTGCAGTGATTTTGTCATCCGGTGGCGCAGGAGCTGCCAGTGGTTCAGGAGCTGCCAGTGGCTCAGGAGCTGCCAGTGGCTCGGGAGCTGGCTCCGGATCGGCCAGTGGCTCAGGAGGCTGTGGAAGTGGCTCAGGAAGTTCTTCAGGAATTGGAAGCGCTGGTGCTCGAGCTGCATACTCGATTCTCAAGAAAATATTGTTGGGTTGAGTCAACACCAAACAAAGATCAAAAGACAACTTCGAAATGGAACTCCATTGTTCGGCAACCGTGTAAATGGACGATTGATGTACAGCAACGATTTGAATAAAAATCATTGAAAAAGAATATTTATAAAATCTTGTTTACTCTTTGAAATCATCCAAATAACCCATTTTAAGTTAAGAAGATCGTAGCCTAACCTAGTTGTTGCGACAATAAATTTTATGTAAGAAATCAAATCGAAATCGAAACAACCAAGATGAACCATTGTCATGGTTGTTTAGTCACTATCGAGAGAAAGACAGAGATCCGAGTCAATCTAAGGTTCAAACCTCCAAGTCCAAGTCTAACCAAGACAACTACTTCTTTTTAGTTTTATTCAGGATTTCTCAACAATTAAATGGGTAACCCTCGTCAATTATTCTCGTCAAAGATGCTTCACATATCGTAGATTATAATTTGCTCAGGAATGGATGGACAAGTGCATGGCTAAGTTGTCACCCATCCAAGTACTGACTTGGCTCAACTTTGGCGGACTCGATTTCAGTGAATCAAGTCTTTACAAAAACGTTATAATGAAGCAATCCAAAATTGAATTCCAGAGAAACAAAGTGAACAAATCCAAAGGTAAACGACGAATGTAAATGAAAATAAAAAAGTACTCAGAAATTTAGAAACGATAAGTGTTTATTCATCCGTAGAACATGTATGGTACAAGATTTTTATACGAGTAGAAAAACACTGAACGTATTAGTCGATTTCCATGAATGCCTTTGAACGTCGTTGAGTATCATCTGCATTCATGTCTTTTTCTAATAGATGCCAGCAGGTGAGATAACCGGTGTCTAAATCCTCCTGTGGAAGATTCTGATGCAGTCTTGACAGCCTGAATCCCATCAGCATTCACTTGCTTAACGATATTTGCCTGGGGCACCACTTGGCCGAGCGCTGAATGTGGAGAGTAGACCAGTAAAGGTACAACGACACCAAATGATTGGTTGGGTATCGCCAGCACACCCGGTTGGCCAGGAACAGTGTTGACTGGTCCAGCTGATTGGCTGGGTTCCGATGATCCAATTTGCTGGCTGGATGTCGAATTAGCTTGAGCTGGTACGGCTGGTTCAACGGGTGTCTGATCGGGTGCAGCTTGTCTACCCAACCGGCCGGGAAGGGCATAAGCTTGGGGTTGATCAGCCGATGGGCCAGTTGCCAAACTGGGTGCAGATTGGGCACTTGGTTGGATGGATAGGGAATCAGGTTGAGCTGGTCCAGCTGCAGATTGGACGGATGGGAGACTGGGTGCATCTAGTCTACTTGGTTGGACGGAAAAGGTGTTATCCTGGGGTTGGTCAGCTGGTTGGACGGGTATGTTACTTGGTGCAGCTTGTCTGTTCGGATTGAGGGAATCAGTATTGTCTTGAGCTCGGCTAGCGGATTGGATGGAAGCAGAACTAGACACAGCTTGTCCAGCTGGTCGTCTCCAAAAGGCATTAGCGTAGCCTCTGTTGAAGTGGCCGGAATAAGAATGGTCTCCAGACCGGCCAGCGGATTTGATGGATGCAAAACTGGATGCACTACGTCCACTTGGTCGTCTGTGGAAGGCATTGGCGTAGCCTCTGTTGGAAGGGCCGGAATAAGAATCGTCTTCAATCCGGCCAGCGGATTGGATGGATGCAGAACCAGATGCAGCTTGTCCACTTGGTCTTCCGTAGAAGGCATTAGGTTGGACTCCATTAGGATAATCGTCTTGAGCCTGGACAGCGGATTGGACGGGTGTAGAACTCGGTGCATCTTGTGCATTTGGTTGGCTGGAATAGGAATCGGTTTGGACTGGACCAACGAATTGGTCGGATGTAAAACTGGATGGTTGTTGTCTACTTGGCCGGTCGTGGAGTGAATTATCTCGAGCGCTATTTGTATGGGCGGAATTATCTTGAACCCGGGCAGTTGATTGGATGGGTACAGAGTTTACTGCAGCTTGTCCACTTGGACGGTCGTACCCAGAGTTAGCTTGAACTCGGTCAGTTGATTGGACGGATGTGAAAGTGACTGAAGCTTGTCCATTTGGATGATTCTGGAAGGAATTAGCTTGACCTTGGTTGGCTGATTGGACGGGTGTAAAACTGACTGAAGCTTGTCCATTTGGATGGTTCTGGAAGGAATTAGCTTGACCTTGGTTGGCTGATTGAACGGATGTAAAACGGACTGCAGCTTGTCCATTTGGATGGTTCTGGAAGGAATTAGCTTGACCTTGGTTGGCTGATTGGACAGGTGTGAAACTGACTGAACCTTGTCCATTTGGATGGTTGTGAAAGGAATTAGCTTGACCTTGGTTGGCTGATTGGACGCGTCTAAAACCGACTGCAGCTGGTCTACTTGGACGGCCATAAAAGGAATTAGGTTGAGCTCCTCCAGTTGATTGGACGTTTGTCAAAGTGACTGCAACTTGGCCATTCGAATTACCATAAAAGGAGTTGCCCGGAGCTCGGTCATTTGATTGAATGGGTGAAAAATTTGATGTGGCTGGTCCACCTGATTGGCTGGAGAAGGAATTAGGTTGAAGCTGACCAGTCGATGGGACAAGGACTACCCTGGGTGGAGCTCGTCCTACTGCTTGGCTAGGAAGTGAATGAACTGGTGCTGGTTGGGCTGACTGGATGGGAATGAAGTTAGGAACAGATTGTGCCGTTGATTGGCGAGAATAATAAGTAACTGATCCAGGTGCGGCTGGTTGAATGGGCATATAGTTGGTTACAGCTTGCCGGGACGGTTGGCCAGAAAATTGACGGATTGCAGCTGGTGCAGCTGATTGGACGGGCATAAAATTGGGTGCAACTTGTCGAGGCGGTTGGCTAGAAAAATGACTAACTCCAGCTGGTGCAGCTGATTGGATGGGTACAAAGTTGGGCACAGCTGACTGATTGGGCGTGTAATCACGAACTATTACAACCGATGAAGAACCAGGTTCCGAAATTCCACCACCTGCTCCAACCACTTCGCTGCCCATTTGGAAACTATAGTCCCCTGCTCCCGGACCATATCCAATGGGAACTCCAAACGTTGATGTACCAACACCACCCTCTCCCACGATTTGTCTGAACACCTGCTGCCCTCCAGGTCCACCCTGTTGCAATTGCTGGATGTTGGCATACTGCGGAGCGTAACCAACCCCAACATCATTGTTCCCATACAATGATGCACCACTGCTTCCCGAATAGTCAGGACCAATGGACATTGACAGTTGCCTTGCTACTCGCGACAATTTCTGGTTTTCTAGTAACAAACAAATTCATTTGACGTTAATTTTTTTATGGACTCTCACACTAGTTCGTGACCTCAAGATTTGTCATCCTTTTCCCATTGTCAGGGTTTTTGATGGACTTGGTTTTTAATCAAATGATTAATCATAGCTGTCACCACTACCTCCGTGTCCTGATGATTCACTGGTCGATACCGAATCAGCTACTTGACGAACTAAGCCACCACCATCGCCATCCCCGGCTCCATACCTGGCTCCCCAACTGTCAGCATAACGGCCACCATTTCCACCATCCCAACCACCATCATCCTGGCTACTACCATCTCCACTACTTTCAGCTGAACGAAAAATCGGAAAATTACTTATTTTATTTCTATACAAAAAACAACATTTATTTAATCACTCGTTTTATGGTCTTTGGAATGAAAATTTATTTTAAACCGTGCTTTCGCGGTTTTTCTCACATTCTCACATGAAAAAGGTTAAGGGGTAAGCTGAGCAAGTTGCTAATACGATTAGATAAACATTGCAGATCATCAATGAAAGTTTGTTGGAATTTTTGGTAATTATGCAGTCTGGTTACTTTTCTGAAAAACTATAGGATTTTTTTTTCTCCGTGAAGTTGTTTATTTTATTATAACAAATGATTTTCTGTGGGGAGAGGCTGACATTTCCCATAAACTTCATGAGTATGGGGTCTTGATCTTTGATACGAACATTACATTGGAAGGTTTTTTAATTCATTAAAATTTAATTAAGGATTTAATTGAGGATTTTTTTTTTTTTTTTTGCAAATACTTTGTACAATTTTTTTATTGAACTGTTCAGTTTACTTACCGTTAATTTTGGTCGCAGCGATTGCGATCACCACAGCAATGAAAATTACTGGTGAGATTTGCATGTTGCCGTTATCTTTCGAAATCACTATTCGGTAGTTTTTTTATTTTTTTTCTAAATTAAGTTACACGAAACTTGGAACCTCGAAATCTTTGTGCCATCTAAAGTCAAATCGTTTCTTTTTATATGCGATTTTTGACACACTATCATTTTTTCATCACGTTGATAAGTAAGTGAAAAATAATAAAGATATCGTTTCGTGCCTTAACGCGAAAAAATCTTTTCAGGTATTAAACTTGTCGTGATTTAATCCGAATAACACCCAAGTATCGGATGAATTGGAAAAAAATCTCACGTTTCGATACGATTATATCTTTCATTGCGATACCCTTTTCAACAACAAATTTTATAAACTTTATTTATATTTAAATATTTTTTTTTTTCAACAATTTAAACTCAATCTAATCATTGTTTAATTAACAGAAACAAAATAAACTATTCAAATCGTTGTTGCATTTGTTTTTCCTTGCAAAACATTTTCACTCGAAAAAATCAAGTAAAAAAATAATAAAAAATCAATTTTTAGCTCGATACGAATAGTGGAAGGGGATGAATGAAAAAATACGTAATATAAAAAAAATTCTCTTTTATTTCACAACGAAATGATGTAACGTACGAATAAAAAAAAATCAACAACAGTTTTAACAAGAATTTCTTTCTCAACTCGTAAGAAAGTTTCAAATCAACAAATATTTACATTGTTTTTTTTTTTTAAACAATTTTTTTAACGGAATTTACCTTTCGTCAGTGCGGATTTCAATGCACGAGCCATTAAAAGACTGTCGCCAAACGGGAGATCAGGCTTCGAGATACTTTTCGCTACAGGCCAATAACCAAAATTGCCATAAGCGTCGTAACCCGACGCATATTCAATTTGATTCCAATTATTTTGATAGTTGTTCATCTTAGCATCGACCAACATTTTTAATGCTGGCACGCCGATGTAACCGGCCAATTTCAAAAGTGCTATTTTTTTCGCCTTTGATTTGTCACACGATGAATCCTTCTGGAAGAGTTCCTTGATCGACCATTTTTTGACGTCTTTTTCGTTACTCTCCTTCGACTCTTTTTCTGTTAACGAATCAGTAACAAAAAATGAATTATGAATTTTTCTTCGATTTCAAATTTATTTTTGTTAATTTAATTACAATAATAATAATAATAATAACAAACCCACAGAAGTTAATGTCAAAATAACTCAAAGAAAAAATAACGAAACGAAACAATAAATAAATGAATACAAAAAAATAAATAAATAAAAATAAATAAAAAATAGTATTAATAGAAGTGCACAGGGAACAATTCAAATTGATTATAAAAAACTCATCGAACACTGGCCACAGTTTAAAAAAATAAAATTGTAATATGAACTAATTTGTTTTTAAAATTGCAAAATGGTTGGAATAAATAAATAAATAAAAGATTTTTTTTTCAACTCACCCTCAGAGGACTTTTCTATTACTTTTGCCGAAGACAGCGCAACGAATGCGAGGAAAAAAACCAGCGTTAACTTCATGGTTGATCTCTTCCTGTTTTTTTTTCAACTTTGGAAACTCGTCTTCAGAGAAGAAACTTATGCCTTAGAATTCGATCGACTGTCTTTATATACGAGGCTTAATTTATCAAAAACTCTGTAATTATATCGTGAAATAAATGAAATTGAGAATTCCAGAGCATATTCGTGTCAAACCGTCGATATATTTGACACACTTTTTATTTTCTCGTTCAAATTCATGCTAATCACCACTATTTTTATTTTTATCGTACACGTATGCTCTTGTGACCCCGATTGCAAACTCGATTCCATGTTTGTTATTATTTTTCATGACCTCATTCACTATTTTTTATAAACAACAATTTTTCATCGAAATTCAATATTTATAGTTTGATTCATGGTTTTCCAAACAATTCACTAATTATCTGTTCGATTTTCTCATTTCAAGCTTATTTAATTATTCCGTGAACTAAATATTCGAATTTGGACTCATTCACGTACCCGAAAATGATTAAAAAACCTCCCAATGCAGCCTGAAAAATAAATATATAAGCCAAAGGCAAAAGAAAATCGAACATCATTCGACAAGTCAAATTAAATTAATTAAGTCACCAGAAAATAAAAATTATCACAAGCGACAAAATAAAAAACAACTACCAACAATTTAGCGAAGTGTAAGTGTTTATTTGTGCATAAAGAAATGTGCGATACAAATTTTTTTGGCAATTGTCAAAACACTAAATAAACTGGTTCGATTGGATTAGTGTCTCATTTTGTTGAAGATGAATGTCTCGATTGAATTGAATATGAAGAAGGTATTTGTTCAATGTCGTTGATGTTTAACTGCTAGATTGTCTTTTGCTAAGAGCTGCTAGTATGTTGGACAATTTCAAGAGGATTCTCGGCCGCAAGCTGGAAAGTAGGGCGCGAAGTGCTGTTTTGGGGGATTTGGATTCCCAATTGGAGGAGCCAGTGGCGATGGGAAAACCTGGGTATGCAGGGGCCTGATTGGGTCCCATGCCATTACCATTTACTTGGTTGAAGAAATTTGGCTGGGGTACGAATGACCCGGGTGCTGGGTACCTTGGAACGCCTGGGAAAGGTACAGCAACACGAGGTTGTTGGCTGTTAATGGCTGGTGGATATTGTTGGACGTTTGGATTGACAGCTGATGGACTTTGTTGTACGATTGGATTGACAGCTGGTGGAGCTGGTTGTCCAGATAAGTCATTAACTGGTCCAGCTGGTTGGCTGGGTATGGCTGGTTGACTTTGTTGTCCGGAAGCATCATTAGTTGGTCCAGCTGGTTGGCTGGGTATGGCTGGTGGACTTTGTTGGCGGGGAGCATCATCAGCTGGTCCAGCTGGTTGGCTGGGTATCGCCGGTGCATTCTGTTGGCTGCCTAAGTTGTTGGTTGGTGCAGCTGGTTGGCTGGACATTGCTGGTGGACCCTGTTGGGCGATGAAGTCATTGGTTGGTGCAGCTGGTTGGATGGGCAGTGTCTGTGGTCGAGTTTGGCCGAAGAAAGTATTGGCTGGTCCAGCCAGTCGGAAGCCCATTGCCGGAGCACCTTGTTGGGTAAAGAAATTGTTGGCTCGTGGAGCTTGTTGGTTGGAGGCCATGGATCCAAACTGTTGGCCATTGAAATTACTAACTGGTCCAGCTGGTTGGACGGGTGCGAAATTCTGTGTAACTTGTCCCCCTTGCTGGCCGCTACTGATGCTGGATTGACCTAGTCCAGCTGTTTGGACGACTAAAAATCTGGGTTCAGCCTGCCCAGCCAACTGGTTGGGTAACGCGTTGGACTGAGCTGATCCAGCTGACTGGACAGCCGCAGGCCTCGATGCAGTTTGTTGTGCAGCCAGTTGGCCGGATGAAAAGCCAACTAGACCAGGTCCAGCCAATTGAATTGGTATGACATTGCCTACAACTTGACGACCTTGCTGACTCAAGAAACTAGCTGGTTCCCCAGATTGTTGGACGGGGATGAAATTCAGTGCAGCTGACTGAATCGGTGTGAAATCAGGGACTATCACCACTCGCGGAGCTCCAGATGAACCACCAGCTGATCCAGCCACTCCACCACCCATCCCCAAACCATAAAACCCTGAACCCAGGCCCAACCCAACGGGCCCAGGGATAAGTGTACCGGCTCCTGAGCCTAATCCACCACCAAATGTCGAAGTTACACCACTACCAGCACCACCAGCTCCACCATTACCACCACCTACTAGTTGCCTCCGCGCTCTCAACCATCCTGAGTCTCCGGAACTGGCCGAGGAGTCGGAATCAATGGACATTGACAGTTGCCTCACTACTCTTAAGAGTTCCTCATTTTCTAGTAACACATAAATTCATCGTTCTGTTAAATCTTTTGCATACCATGATTTTTGATTTTATGATTTCTTATGATTTTCGTCCGGGGTCGTCAATAGATTCAGGTTTGGATGAAATCAGGAATCGTTCTGAGTATCATCTTCTGGTTGAGATTTAGTTTCAGAATTTGGCTTTATGATTTTTTTGATTCACTCACCTTTTGCCTTGACATCATCAGCGTTTTTACTGTCTACTTTTGAAGCCACGCAGATTCCGACGAATCCAATCAGAAGAAATGTCTTCAACGACATCTTGAACTTTTTCAACACTTCCAACTTTTATTTTCTACCTCGTAGTCGAAACGACCCTATGAGACAATGATGAGGCAACTGAATGTAACTTCGAATAACAGATTTCAGGTTTATATACAACCACTTTATCAATCCTCGGCAGAATCATGAAAAATCATGTCGGTTATCAAATGCATTCGTGCCTCGACGCCAATCAAAGTCATACGCTTTATCCATTTACGTGATTCTTTTGTCCTGATTTTTTTTTCAATCCTGTTGCACGTTTCAAATTTCATTTGTTCTCTCTTTTGATTTTCTTTCAAAATCATACATTCAAAAATCATTTGATTGTAATAACATTCAACCAGTGACTTCGAGGTGTCAACATTTTTTGATTATAGTTCAATGAACATTTTCTTAGATGAAAAAAAATCATATTTTTTTTCCTCATGGGCTGGGAATTCTTTTCACGTATAAAAACTAAATCATCAAATATTTCCATCCTAAAAATAGCAAAAAATTAACAATGTTTTTTTCCCTCGAAAACCAAAAGCCTCGTCGCTAATTTTTTATCGATGTTTTCATAAATGATAATTACGAGAGAGAGAGTCCACTGACACAATTCATAATCGTGCATAAAATCGAATAAAGTGTTACAAAAAATAAAAAATAAGTCATTAAAATGAAAGAAAATATTATTGTTATTTTGAGCGCGTGACTTTCCACTCGAATTTCGCTGAGTCTGCTTGGTGGTTGTCACGTTGTGGCTCACACGTACGATCATCAAAAACGAAACTTTTTAGTTGATTCGTTTTGTTTGGAATTTTTTTTTAGCACAGATTGTCCAACATGCAAACAGCGAGGAATCCGATCGCGTAAATCTTGCGATATACGCAAGAATTGAGGTTTCGATTCAGCGTTATAAATCGAAAAAAAAAAAAATAATAATAATGCTTGATTTATCGTTCATGAAATAATGATAAAACGAGAGAATTGGCACATAAATAATTTATTAACATTAACATAAATAAATAGATCGAGATTTTCGACACAGAGTCCTTTTTTTAACTTTTTTCAACTCCTTTTTCGATTTTTGTAACGATATGAAACGGAGCGTTAATAATAACGACCCCAATAATCCCCTCCATATCCTCCATAACCTACACCGATGTTGGTTCCAACACCAAAACCAATCGATCCACCAATTCCGCCATAAAGTCCACCGTATCCGCCATTGTATCTGTGATATGGTGGCCTGTCATATGGCCTGTCATATGGCCTGTCATATGGTCTGTCATACCGTCTGTATGGGCCGTAGTATCCTCCATAATTTGGATAATCATAATAACTGCCATAATCATTGAATCCAGAAATGCCAAAGCCGAGACCGATACCTCGAGGTTTTCTAATCGAACTGGGCTCAGGTTCTAATTGACAAAAAATAAATGTCAATTTTTTGTTCAGCTTTAGGAGAATTAGGTAAAATTGAAAAATGTCATAGAAATTTGATAATTCTTACATTTTCATCAATTGTAATCTTCTGGATAATGCAAAAGTCACGAAAGTATAAAAATTATTATTTTTTCCTTATTTTTATAGAATTTTTCTAGTCCAATGACCTTTCAAGTCCCTCTCCAGCAAAATTTAACAGTTGCAACTTCAAATGGAAGAAAATTTGTCCCCCTTTACTGGAGGGTCAAAAAAGTTACCTTTGGCAAATGGAGTCGGAAGTGCAGTAGCCAAGGACACGAGAGCAGCAAGCACCAAAATCGTGAATCCTTTCATCGTCGATTGGTAGTAACGAGAAATTGATCACAAGCAACTAGAAACCGAATATTCTAGTGAGGCTTAAGTCGAAGAAACGTTATCTGAAGAGCGTAAACTTTGATGTGAAATTTTGGGTGATCAGAGGCTTTTTATATATGAGAAGAGTCAAGATTTCTGGGTGTGCAATTTGCACCAGGGGGCCCCATAGCACAGACGTCACATTTGTGTGCAAATAGACTACGTCGTTGGGAATACCTGGTCAAGGATCCGCCACCAATGGCAAGTGGGGAATTGGAATGAACCTTTGACCGGACGGGCCTTCTAGGCTGGTTTCAATGTAAGGCCCAGAGTCAATGGGGCCTTGAAATTTTTGGTGTAAGTGTGAATGTTGGATGTACTAGTGAATCCGAGTGTACCAGATTCAAGGCAGACACGAAAACGGCTTCGCTGCTCCGCTGATGATGACGTCATCAGCGGACCTTCATTTGATCGTGGTCTAATGTTTTTTTTTTCTTGGATTTCCCCTTAAAGTTCTGTTATGATAGAATACCTTAAAACAATCTTTTCCTCGTTCCATTTCGCAACCATTATCTTTTCCTTATTCCCCGCTACCACAATCTTCCAAAAACCGGTCCTCGTCGACTCTCGCAGGGTCGACAACCCATCTAGGTCATCCTCGGGCCCGGGCAACACACGCGACTTTCATTCCATCCATTCACGTTTTAGCTTCTTGTGCCTCGCCCACTCCGCCTAAGATTCGACCATGTGAACTTTCCAGATGGAACCCACCGTCCATTGAGGAATGTTCCTCATCGGTTTACCCTCATTCCTCGAAACTGATTGCCAACGTTTTATTCTTTATGATTTAGCACCAGAGACGATCATTAGTGATCTTGAAGATTTTACATCTCCGCTGAGCAGAAAACAGAAGGGTCTGATTTTCTTAGGACGAAATGAACATTTTTGATAGTTTGTTGAAGTTTTTTCCGTCTTACTGTCTCCTTAACGTTTTGAAAATCATTACATACCTCATTCACTACTTTAAAAAGGGATAATGAAATGTTTGATAAAGAATCATTCTTAAAAAATCATAATTTTTGTTCAATAACTGCATCACTTGCAACGTTTTATTGAAATCTTTCTGTTGTAATGTACAACGGCATAACATCCTTAATGTGTAAAACAGAAAGAAGAACCTGCCGAATGCAAATACATTTTGTCATGGGTAAAGTAAGATCAGGTCGATCTTGAGCGAATCGACTCTTCGAGTGATGCCGTTTGGGTTTTTCTTTGGTCATTGAAGTTCAAAGTTCGGATCAATTTCAGAGGGTTCACAACTTCTTTCCTTTTCTGATAGTGGCACCGCCACCAGATCGGCCACCGGCTCCGCTGCCAGAACCGCCGTTTCCGCTGCTCCATCCGCCGTTTCCGCTGCTCCATCCGGAACTTCCACTGCTCCATCCGCCATTTCCACTGCCGGAACCGCCATTTCCACCGCCGCAACCGCCGCTTACTCCAAAACTGGCCGAGGATGAGGATCCAGAGTTGGCTCTAGCGATCATGATGTGGGGCACTTTCTCGATGACGTGATTGGTGTGTTCGATGATTTGGGGTGGGTGTTCAACAACGTGCTCAACAACAGTCTCGATGATCTTGGGTGGGTGCTCGATGTGGTGCTCTACGACCTGTTCAATGATTTGGGGTTGTTGAGCCACTTGAACGTATCCGACCTGGCCAGATGTTGAAATGCCGCCATTGGAGTAGATGAAACCGCCGGCACCGCCGCCTGCACCACCGCAGGCGCCGCCGCATCCACCACCACATCCACCTCCGTTTCCTCCACCGCATCCGCCACCGCCTGAGCTTCCGCCACCACATCCGCCTCCACATCCACCACCGCATCCGCCACCGTGTGAACTTCCTCCGCCACAGCCGCAACCGCATCCGCTACCATGTCCACTTCCTCCGCTGCATCCACCACCATGTCCACTTCCTCCGCCGCATCCGCAACCACTTCCGCTGCTTCCTCCGCCGCATCCACCACCGCAGCTACCACCACAAGCTCCGCTACATCCACCTCCAGTTGACACTACCGCGATTGGAGCTGCCTGGTGTGCGGGAGCCGAAACATATTGGACCTGGGACCCAGCTGAGTGGCCCGAGTAGGATACAACGCCGCCAGATACTGCGCCCGATGATCCGTGATGGATGGAGCTCGATCCACCACCGTGTCCGATTTGTCTGACGTTTTGTCCAACAACCCGGGTTGACACTTGAGGACCAGATCCAGATGAAGCTCCCCAGCCTCCTCCGACACCACCGCCGTGACTGCCTCCACTTCCTACGCCCCAACCACCTCCGTAGCTGCCTCCGTTACCTCCACCGTAACCTCCACCGTAGCTTCCGCCCCAGCTTCCGCCCCAGCCTCCGCCGACACCTCCACCGCAACTTCCGCCGCTGGATCCACCGCTGATGGCAGTTGGGTTCAATTGGACGATCTCGTAAGTATCACCCCCTGAGGATGAGTGGCTGCAGCCACTGCTGCTGCTGCTACCACTGCTGCCGTGGCTGCTACCGCCACTGCTGCTGGAACCACCGCCGAAGATGCTGGACAGATCAACCGAGAGTCCTCTCGCTTTTCTGACCAATTCATCTGCGTGATTGAGTACAAAAGGATTAGATTTGGTACTTGGTTAAATCCTGATCAGAAGTTTGATTTTCTATGATTGACCACTTGACTTAACTGCTGAATCCGAAATTGTCAGTGATTCTGAATGAACCTGAGCCATTTGGTCAACAGATTGGATTCACATGAAAACTTGTTCATCGAAGCTCGTTCTAAACTACTTTAATTTTATGTTAAAATAGAACTCACCTTCGCTGTTGTCGGCAGTGCTTTTTCCAGCTACTACAGCCGTGATTGCCAAAACAACCACCAAAATCTTGACCATTTTTCTAAATAATTATTTGGCCTTTGATTAGAAAAACTTGTCTTCCTCTGACCAAATATCAATCTTCTAATAAGATTGATATCTAGAGCGTGGAGTGATGCCAATGACCGGTTGCTCTGAACATTTATACCCAAAATCGTCCCCTGTCTTCCCCATACTTTCGAAAAGAGTCATTTTTAACAATTGCATACAGGAAATAAAAAATCATAACTTATCTCAAGATTTGAGGAGATAACATCACGGAGTTCCTCGATTCTTTTTATTTTGTTTTGTTTTTTTTTTTTTTTTTTCTTATGGAATTATTGCACCGCCAAATGCTGCATCCTGGTCAGTTAAATTCATCAAGTTTTACCGGAAAACAAATATTCCCTCTCGAAGCCAAGTATAAAAACTTATCTTCCATCCGTCCCCGCATCCAAAGCATTTTTATTATCATTCAAAATCATTATTTCGTTTGTTTCAAAATGCGATACGTGTCCTCGGGGCATAATAATTGAGTTGATGTTCAAACGTTGATAACGCACCGAGATACAGTTTCTTATTTATAAATAAGTGAGAAACAGCAAAGCAATGTCGCTGGACACTTTATCCCCTGAATGACCTCTGTCATTTGGTCTTTCTGTTCAACGGAGAACGGTTGCGACCTTGAATGTCCTTGAGATGCATTAGTCGTTGGGCCACGGTCGGGTCAACATTATTTACGGTAAAATAACAAATGCTTTCGAATAATCCATTAATTGACTCTTTTATTCCACTGGTTTTTAATTACAAATTCGGCTTATTATTATTGTAATTATTAGTATTAATATTATAACCTTTTTTCTTTAGGTACAGAATGTGACGACTTTAGTCTCGAGAGAAAATCATAGCGATTATTCCTGGACTGGTTGGGCTCTTCTGTGCTTCTTTCTGAAATTGTTAATGAATTCATTAACACAATGAATGATTATTCATTCGGCGAAATGCAGTCTGATAAAAAATGTTTTTGCTCACCCTTGGGGAGGAGCTCCACCATATGCCGTGGCCATCGAACTAGCTACGCCTCCTTTTTTTCCGGTGGAATAACTGTTGGCTATAGCCGTTATCATTCCCGGTGTCGAATCATAGTCCGTTGAGCCCCTTGAAACTCCACGAGGAAAACTGAAGACCATGGGGAAGAAATTGTTCAAATTCGGCATGTTGTTACGGCGGCGGTTGCTTTTGAAGGGGACGAAAGGCACGACTGGTTCATCGTCATCAATCTCGTCCTCATCCTCGTCCTCATCGTCTTCGTCGGATTCGTCGGATTCGGTTATTACTGGACGTTTCTTTGTTTTTTGAGGACGGACAGTCTTGGTCGGGCGTTTTGGGGGTCTTGCCGGTTCAGGGGCTGCGTCATCCGCTACTGGAGCATCTGCTGGCTCTGCAGACTGTTGATCTTGCTCCTGATGACAATAAATGATTTTTTGAACCGTTAAAATCCGTAAGAGAAAAGTCAAAAAAATTTCATCGTCTTTGAGGCACTAGTAAATATCAATTGACAAGCTACACTTTTTTTAGAACTTTTCATTACACTATATTACTGAGAATTTCGCCTAGTCCTGGTTTAAAAAAGTCGTAAAAAATCATTTTATTAGCATCCGTAGACAACAACGACATTAAAAAGCACATTTACCTGATTCGGTGCGTCCTCTTCGTGTTGTCCTTTACCAGGTGTGTATTTAACTTGCTGCTCGTCTTCAGCATCGTGCTCCACGGGATTTGGTGCAGCTTCAGCTTCAGAACTTGAAACCCCGGACTCGTCGATGGGTTCGGGTCCACGCTCAAGATAATCGGGTTTATCAGCAACGTAGGAGCCTCCACTTACGGCGTTTCCCTGGGCAAAAACTCCGGTTGCTTGGGCGTCATTTGAGCGGCGTACGGGACGGTAGTAACCGGTAAACATCATGGTACGATGAGGATAACCAGCAGGGGCTCTCTTGTCACGCACATAAACGACCGGATTGCCGTAAGAATCCAAAGTAATAGCGGCTATAATCAGAAATTTAAAAAAATAGGAATATCTAAGAATATCAAACAAAAACGAAAATTAAATAACCACAGAAACCAAATTTCAAAAATGAAGTAGCCATTGCAAAGTGACATTAGAAAAAACGAGAAGGTTCTAAAATCGAAAAAAAATTATTTCACTTTACCAGGTTTCGGATTTACGGCCCGTCCTTCCGCGACGACAACGGAGGCCACAGCCACGACTAAGAAACCCCACAACGAATACATGTTGCAGATATTATTAGTAACGAAGCAAAAATGAACTAAACACAAACAAAACGATCCGAAACGGTGCCGAACACTTTTTTGAAAATAAAATTTGAATATTCGATGAAAATCGCAAGAGAAATTATAACGACTGTTATAAACTGTCTTAGGATCAATCCAAGCACTACTCCGGAGAAGTCTACTTGGTTGAGTCCGTAGCGAAGCTCACAAGGCTAGATGACGTTCGGCAATGTCACAATCGCTTTTATACCGTCAGGAATCGGTAGAAGAAGAAAAAATGGAGAGAGAGAGAGAGAAAAAAAAATGTAAAAAAAAACGTTGGAAGGGTGTTGTTCCTCTTCTTGTGTGTTCCAATATCAACTCTTACGGGCTTCTTCCCCTTCCTCTATTCTACACACAAACTCTTCCCCTCCCCCCCTCCCTCCACCCTTTTGTCTTCATTAACAAGAAGAAATCCAGGATGGACAGTTGTATGTAGTTTTTTATTCATTTTGTTTTTTCTCCTCTTTCATTCGTCACACACGTATCATAGAGTAACCCTCACCCAGGCCGTATAAAACTCTCGGGATACTTGTAACGTTCGCTCGAGGATCGGTCACTGCCATACGTGATCGGTTTTCACAATTTTCTTGGGTTTGGAATTTAACGAATTTAATTGCGAATTTAATCGGCTAAATTCTCATAGTTGGATCGAAAAATTGAATACTTTTATTGATAAATTACAATAAATAATAATAATCATTATAATTATTCAAAATTAGCTGTTTTATTGTTTAAAATTTTTTGAAATACGTTCAATCGATGTCCTACAAATTAAGGTATCCTTTGCACTCATTATTATTGATTCATCATACATCCGAATTATTTCGGATACAAAGAAATCCCTTGAAAAACGAGGATTTTGCGGTTTTTACTCGAGATTTGGGCATTTTCACGAACCGCTGTTCACTGACCGAAAAGCAATTGTTAATTCGAGACACACTCCGTGGGATGAGAGGACAGAAACCGCGGTTGTAAAACTCCCGCTGACTTTTGATCGTCCAGAGAAGAATTATTGTGGCCTCTTTGACCACCTTAATATACGAGAAGCGCATTATTTCGTCGTATCGCTGATTTAACATGTAATTTTGATAGCTAAAGAAATTCCCATGATGTTATTGTTACGTTGGAGCAAGGGTCGTTAGACCGTATCCGAACAATGACCAAATGATTTTTACGTGGACAGGTTTTGAATTTTATTAAATTATCTATTGATTGTTTTTTTACCAAAGTCTCAGAAGACAAAAAAAAATCGAACGTTTTATTTAATTTCTTGAGCTTCCCAAACAATATTTCCAAAATGGCCGAAATGGTCAAAAATGGCTGAAATTGTCAAAAAATGGTCAAAACCCTTAAGGGACCTTAAAAATCGATAAAAAATAGATTTCTCAATCATTTTCGTCTCACATTGTGATAAAAATTTCCCGAATCGGAAGTAGAGGCCTCAATCCTCAAAGAATGGGTGGAACAGTACACAGAGCCCGAGATTAAGTTCCTCGGTTAATGCGAGACGATTTAGCAAAGACGGAATGGAAGCTGATGATGCAATTCGCATAATAATGAAAATTCTATGCTCGTTCCTTTTCATTCCGTATACACGTCTGTCTGTCAGCGTCCAGCCCATAACCCCTTCTCTCCGCATATACTTTTTTTCTTATTTCACATTTTTTTCCATCCGTTCCTTTTTTATTCCCCGTTTGGAATCCCTTTGTTTGGTACATGTTTACACGTCCACGATGGTTTCCATATTTCGCGCAAATACCTCTTCGCATTGCTCACCAACAACGTGGCCGTTCGACGAACTCTCGAGGAATTTAAAAGCCCCTGTTACGCGTTTAAAATTTCGAGTTTTCACTTTATACAACCCCTTAAAATGATTGACGGCTTAAAAACAATTTTTAAATTCATTTATGTCGAGATAAAAACCTTTAAGACCCAAATTTGAATATTGAGACACGTTCTCCTTATAAATGATTGGGTCGGTTGCCTCGTGCGTGGGAAAGACGGTGGCGCTGGCCACCTAGCGGCAGATTCTGGAACTACATTCAAATTTCCTTCTAAAATCGTTCTATCGGGATTTCCATCAAATAAATGAACCACAAAACGTCTAATTCATTCTTATTCGACCATTAAGCAGACTTCGGAGTCCATTCAAATTTTTTTTCACACCATTTCGAGGACGAAAAAAAATCCTAAAAAAAAAGGAACGCCCAAAACGTTTTGTGAATCGATCAGCTTTTTTTGGGAGATCGTTATCGATTCAGCAATCGTACGATTTGCTAGATCCGTTTATGTTGTATTCGGTACGACATTGCCTATTTTACGTCTCACCCCTCGATTTCTTACGCGTGTGAATAATTTTTTAACTAAATCTATGGAGCCTCGATTCTCGATTGACATATCTTGACTACTGATCAGCCAATGACCGGTAAATAGTCTCAAAAAAAACCCCGTGTCTCAATTGACATGGCATAAAAAAAAAAAAGAATAAAAAAAATTGACAAGAATTTTATCTCGAAGTGCAAACCCAACTACATTATTTTTTTAACAATAAAAATCATGATCAAAGATTATTTCAAATTCTATCGCTTTCTTAATTGAATAAAAATTAAAAATTAAATTAAATACAATCAAAAATATGAAGAATAAATCATTTTTTTATATTCAATACTTTTATCATTAACAAAAAGACTTAATATTAATTGTTTAAAATATTAAGTCTCATCAACGAGCCAAAAAAAAAGAGTTAAATTATAATCAACAAAATTGAACCAAGGCACGGCTTAATTCGTAATGAAAAATTTCAATAATTACGTATATCTTTAAATTGATTAATTAATTCATTGGTTCATTCATTAAGACTACTGTTTTCATCAAAAATTATAAAAATCACAAATTCATTAAAGATTCATTGAAAATCCATTGAAAATCTGTTCGATCTTATCCAACAAATTTTTTTATCATCCTTCTCATTTTAGTATTCCGAACGTAGTGGCTTTTACACGCGTCAGCAAGTCTGGCAGGTGTGCACGCACGTAGGAGACTCTGTATAATCACGTGTCTGGCATAAAGACCGAAAGGTAAACGGCAGATAAGCAAAAATTCACGCGTGTAATATTGCACGTAGGCTTGAGCGTCTATGATGAAAAAAAAAAAAAAAAAAAAAAAAAAAAATACATGGGTTTTCCTTCTATTTTAATTCGATTAAAAAAAAACAACAACAACGATCAATATCAATAAATAAGTAAAATAACGAGTGACCCGGAGATGGAATCAAATTGGAAGTTTTTTCCTGATTTCTTTTTTTTCATGTTATTCGTTTTTGACGTAACCTTATTCAACAATAATTAAATCAAAATAATTCAAATAATAATAATAATAATAATAATAATAATAAAACTTCCCAAGTTTGAAATTTTTTTCTTGTTGTGCAATTAAACATCGTCATTCGTAATTGTCGATTTTATCGAACGTTGCAGAATATCATGCGATTTTGAAATTGTTTCAGAATTTGTTTTTTTTTTTGTTTTTTTTTTTTCGTCGACGTCGATTTTTCGCAATTTCGTAACAGTCGATCAATGAGATTCGTACGTCAAACGAAATTTATTAATATCATGAGGAAGGGGAAATAAATGAACGAATTTTGGATTTTTTTTTTTTTCTTTTTTTTGTTTCTTTTTTTTTGTGAGACAGAAAAAATTTATTGTTCCTTTTATTACAAGCCGAAGTCCAAAAATTGGCCGAAACGTGTGATCACAGATGAGGGGTGAGGTGCCGTGCGGTTGTCATCGCGAAACGTGTAGTTTTTTTATTTTTATTCGTGTTTTTGTTTATCTTATTTTTGTGTGTTGATTTCGTTACGTATTTGTTTCGCAATTCATTTGTGGTTAGCGTTTTCGAGAATTCAGCAGGTATCCAGCGACGCCGAGGTCCAGCAATCTTCGAAAAAAATATTTAAAAAAACATAAATAAACAAAAAAAATCATTTTTCATCGATTTTAACAATAAATTAGTAATTTTTATTCTATTGTTTAAAAAAATTGTTGTTAAATAACATTTTTATCATTTTCTTTTGTTATTTTCGGTCATTATCACCAACGAATTATAAAAATTAATTAAAAATCGTAATTAATTTTGAAAAACAATAAAAATTCACCTGTTTTTTGTATTTTCTCGACGCTTTCTGTTTCCTGATGATATTTTACTCCCGTCGCTGGAAATCAGTCTCGATGTGTTTACCGTTGGTTTGCTTGGTGGACCAGTCGTTCCTGACGGTACGTTCGTCAGCAATCTTTTTCCCTGACGATTTTCTTTTGATTTACGTCTTACATTGAGATCGGATGAGACCACGATTTCGTCGAACGTTTGACCGAATACAGCTTTTAATTAAATTAATAAAAATTAATTAAAAATTATTTTTAACTTCGATTTGATCAAAATTTTTTTTCTTTTAATAAATCTTGTTCACACTTTTTTCTAGTCAAAAAAATGATTTAATTCCAAAATAAATTGAGAAAAAAACACTTTTTTTCGTAGATTTCGATTTATTGTTTATTTAATATGAAAAAATCGACTCACGTTTTTTATTGTTTGCTTGACCTCGTACATTGACGATAACACAGACCAGCCCAATGATCAAAAGTGCCAAAAGTTTCGCCATCGCGGGATAAGGTCGTCGTTACCAAAATAAAAAGGATTGTTGTTGTTTTTGTGTTGTTTAATTTTTGTTTTTGTTTTTTTTCCTAAACAGATAAATAAATAAAAATTCTTCAATTATTAAAGGTTGATGTTGGACGTAGCAAAATCGTAGACGCACTGAGAACAGGACATGAAAGTGATCGCGAGCCGTGAAACACGAGAACGAGAATAAATAGAAAAAAAGAAAAAATAAAACACGAAGAAATACAGTCGCGAGACCACACAAAACAATTTTTTCTAAGGCGTTCGTCAGCGACACTAGAAAGTACGCGATTTTATAAAATTATTTCAATTTTCACTGCCTGTTAATGCAAAAATTCCGGACAAAAAACAATTTTTTATAAACAATTTCAAAAAATTCAATAAAAAAAATAAACCAGATGCAAAAATAAATTTAAAAAAAGCCAAATCCAAGAACGTCCCGAGTCTGAAGAGCTAAAATAAATAAATTTTGAAAAAAACACATATTTTATTTTTTTAAAACGATTTTTGCTGAAAATTATTTCGAAAATGCACCAAAAATTGATGAAAATTCATTCACTCGTAAAACTTCGCACCAAAGACTCAAAAACTTGGGTCCAAAGATCTCGAACGAAAAAAATAAAAGATTCAAACCTCATTTTGAATAATCAACAATTTTTAAATAAATTTTGACCCATATGAAAATTGTAAAGTGTTGAAAATTCTTTATAACTAACTCGAGAAATCGTACGTGGATCTGAGACTGGAAATTTGTTGATCACTTACCGACAATACCCCGAGGATACTTTCCGAGTCGACAACCGCACGTGAAATGCGACCAGGATCTCGAAGGAGCCTTCGGGAGTGGCGAGGCTTATTTCAGCCCAACACAGTGGAGGTTCGAAGAGTTTTTAATACATGTACAAAAATTTCAATCTGTGTGAGTTCAAATTTTTTTTTTTTTTTCATTTTTTTTCATTTTTTTTTTTTTTTTGGAGCACGAAAGAGCACAGGAAGGGTTGGAAATGTGGTGGTGGGGGAAGGATGAGGGTTTTAAAACGTCGTCGTCGAACTGTAGGTTGTTGCACCGGACGGACCACTTTCTACTTGATTTTTTTTTTTATACTCGTTACCTCCTTTTATTTATTTTAATTTTTTTTTTTTTTTTGCAAACCTCCTCCTTCGACCTCACTGCATCTCCTTTCTTCCTTCTGGTACTCACCAAAGGACTGGTTTGCGACGAGCAGGGCCGTAATTGTAGATAAGAACCTTCGACAAAGATTTGTCGAATTTTTATTGATTTTTTTGAAAAAAAAATCATCATTTTTTGATCCTTTTTTTGGAATTTTGACTTTTTGGGGGGATCGATTTTTTGGGGAGGTTTTTATCTTGGATTTTAGGTTTTAACCTCTAGGATTTGTTTGAGTTTTCGTTTATTTTTGTTAATTTTTATTTTAAGGTAGATTTTTGCTGTTGAATTGATACAATTTATTCGGAAAAGTTTATAAAAATGTTGGTAATTTGAAAATAAATTGAAATTGTTGAAAGTTGGATACTGCACTGAGTGCAGAAGGATCGCCTCCTCCAGATTGGCCGGTCATTGCACGCACTCTTTTAGGATCTCGATATATCACGATTATTATTATTTTTTTATTTTTATTTTTTCTTCGCTTTTTATTCGAGCCCTCGAACTTTTGTGGTCGAGAATTCTTCATGGTTTTCCTTTGTGTCCAGCTAATCCCATCCTCGGGATAAAATCACTCCCTCGCAGTCTCCAGATTTCGGCCATTTTGATTTTCATTATTTTGCATTTTTAAAAAATTTGAAAAATTCAAAAAAATCGATAAAAATCGTAAATATTTATTGATAATCATCGTATTTATTTTATTAAAACAATTCACGTTTTTCTATTCGATACAAAATTAAAATTTTATCAATACTTTATTATTTATTCATTTGTTTATTAATTTTTAATGCTTTTTCCTCATTTTTTTAAATCCTTCGTTTTATCTCTTTTTTCTTTTGTCCTTTTTCTTCAGCTTTCTCTTTCTTTTTCTTCGTTTATCGTAACCCTACGTCTCGCCAACTTTTGCCAGTCTTATTTTTAAGAACATCTGGCGAGTGAGGCTGCGAACCCACCGATTCTTGGGACAAAGGACCGGTGCAATCTCTCTCACTCTTTCTCTTCGTATTTAAGAGAAAAAGAGAAAGAGAGAAAGAGAGAGAAAGAGAGAAAGAGGGAAAGAGAGAAAGAGAGAGAGAGAGAGAAAAATCTCGATGTATGGAACAAACATCGGGGGGTGGTTTTTGGCCAATAATGTCGACACACACATACAGAGCTTTTACCTTCATTGTAGTCTGCTGTATTGTGGTTGTGAACTCGCAGGTGATACCCGTTGTTGAGGTCATCGACCTTAGATCGTAAAAAATTTTTTTTTTTTTACAAAAAAAAATTTTTCCAAATAATTTGTTTATTTATTTAACGAATTTTTTCTTTTTTACTTAATTATTCCTTCGGGACAATGTTCAAATTATTTTATTCCACTCGTCGAAACAAACAAAAAGAATTTTTCGATGAATAAATATTGTATTTCGAAAATTCGTACAAAACGAAAGCATAAATTACGAAATTTGATTAATTTTATTCAAACATTTATTCACTAACGTAACCCAACACGAGTTTCACTTTTTCGTCAGCCTTTCTCTCTTGCCTCAGCATTTTCCGAGAGGGAATTTCAGTAGTCGAAGAACCTGGAAAATAATGATGCAATAATACGAAAATTAAAATGTGTTTGGGTCAAATTGACCCAGTGTGCTAATGGCTGTTAAAAATCGATTAAAAATTCAATTAAAAAAATAAATAAACCAAATTCCAGGTGTTTTTCGTCATATATTTTCAAAAATCGACCAAACAAATATTGTTTACTCATTTTTACTTGTTCACCGGATCAAAAAACATAACAAATTAAATGCCAGAGTGAAAAATAAAAATAAAAACATGCAGAAAATTGCATTTTGTTCGATTATTATATTCGTCTTTTTATTTCTCTTTCTGTCTGCTCTCGAGAAACCCATCGATCTTTTGAGCCTACTCTCAAACTTGTTTTAGACGTTATTTTTTTTTCTTCTCCTCTCTTTTATATAAATATATATATATCTATATAAATAAATGGATATAAAATCCCTTTAAAACGTGTTTTCGTTGCGTGTGTGTTGAGTTGAGGGAACCAGCCTGAGAAAGCCTTAGATAAAGATTCATTTTGCTTATTGTCCCTTTTACTTTTCACACGTTTTTCGTCAGCACCAAAAAGAGAGAGAAAAAGAAAGAGAGAGAAAGAGAGAGAGAGAGAAGAGAAAAAAAGAGATAAAAAAAAAAATAATGTATGGACAATGGGCAAGCAAGACCATTACGAGAGGTGAATTTTCGAAGGGATTTTTACCACAAGGGTTGTCTCAATCGACCCTAGTCCTACGTACACATAAACATCAACAAGATATTCATGCCTTTATCCATTTATATTATTCATTTTTTTAAATCATCTTTCAATATATATATTTAAATAAAAGGGTCTGGAGAGGCACAGGTTTTAAAACGAGGAATCATAAGATACTGTCTAGACACTGTCCCCAACACTACGAAACATTCACCCCAAGAGAGTCCCAAGTGAGAAAGGCATTTGTGTACGAGTTAAAGAAAAAAAAAGAAAAAAAAAAAAAAAAATTACAATGACCTAACGCAATGCAAAATATATTCATCACTTTTTTCGACAAGTTTCACTAAATTTAACGAAACGAGAAATAGAAATTGTTGTAAATTAGGGTTTTTGAGAGACGTTGAAATAAAATATTAATTGGAGAAAATTTAATGAATTTTTGGGATTAAAAAACGAAATTTTTTTTTTTTTACTCACGATGGAGATCCGCGACTTCCAGCAGCAGCTTGTGCTTGGCTGAAAGAAGCTGATAAAGGTCCGAGGCTAAAAGTTGCACTTTGGGCATTGGCATGACTTTGTCCTCCGCCATTATTAAAACCGCCGCTTCCTGCCGAAGCGCTGGCGAATGATTGCCCTTGATTATAATAACCACCCTGTTGCGGTTGATATCTTGGATTCGAAAACAAAGAAAAAAATGACTCGAAAAATGTTTTGAAGATGAAAAAACAATAAAAAATTACGTATATATTTATATTTGACCTACCCTTGACCTTGGTAACAACCGTGACCTCTGCAACCACCGTGACCTCCGTGATAATGAGGTTTTCTATGATTTCTGTGTTTGTGACCAATCCTCAAATGACGAGACTCCGCCACGTCCGAATAATCGTCGTACTCTTCGAAGAATTGTGGTGCACGCTTTGCCCTCAAACCTTCTAATCAATTTTTTTCATTATTTATTAAAGAATAATTATTAAAAAAACATTATTTTGCACCACAGATTAAAAAACACCGAATTATCCATTTTTTCAAAATCTTCTAACACTTTTTCAACATTTTTCCTAATTATTTTCAATGCTTTGCACTCACCGTCAGTTTCGTCAATTTTTTTAGCTTCGACTAAAATTATTTTACTGTTAAACAAACGATCACGAACTGAAGTCGATTCGGTCTCCTGTCCCATCGAATTTGTCACGAAAAATATTGTGCAAATAACTGCTAAAAAAATTGCACTCAACGACCCCATTTTTTGACTCGTGGAATTTGTTTAATTTGTAAACAATTAAAATCAGACTTTTTTGTTAATTATTTTGTTAATTAAAAGATTTTATTATTTACACGTATTTCTTATTTTTATTATTTTTTTAATTGAATATTTATTCTGTTTAATTTTTTATTCGATTTATTTGTTATTATTTTTATTATTTAAAAAATGGTCCGAACCTTTCTCAGACCTTTTTGTAAACTGACAAGATTTTTCATCACTCGAGCTCTTTTATAAGAAAGACTGCTGAAATATATTATTTTCTTTATTTTTACACAACCAATAGTGTTTTTTTCGAAATTAGTGAGATTGGGATTGCCCCGATGGACCAAGTGGTCGACCTTCCGGTCCAGGGACGAACGGAAGTTTCATGTTTTCACAATTTCTCGTTCTTTCGCGCGTATCAACAGTCTTCGTGTTTGCTATGAATATTCACATACACTCTCAAATTATTTCGAGCACTCGTGTGTACGTGAGTATTCACTTTTTTTTACTACGACGTCTGCGCCTTTCATATTTTAAGGGAACTCATTCGAAGGTGAACGGCCGTTGGAAAAAAATTTATTATCCCTCGTATGTCAATGTTTCTTGGGTCTTTATAATTTTTTAATATTTTTTTTTATATTTTTTTCTTTTTTTTTCTTTTTGATGCAGCAGCACCCTTGTGATTCTCTAATAAAATTAACGAATTATTAACATTTGAAGGCTGAATGGTCAGGATGGGGACTGGAACGTTGGCAAATGCCCTTCGGACACTTTTTTTTAAGTTAGAATTACTGCCGATTTAGCAAAAATTGAAATAAGATGATTTGGTACCGATCGCAAATTTTCTATGAATTTTTAGAAGAATTTTGGAAGAAACTATGTTTGTTTGAAAAATTTGTGAGAAAATGTCGAAATCATTTTGAAAAAGTTGTTTTCCGGGATCTTTGCACAAAAAAAATGAACTTGGAAAAAAATTATCAGTGTTTTCGATATTTTTCGATCAAAATACATCGAAATGAGTCACTTGGACCCGAATTGAAGATCAACTTTTTTTTATCACTGCGAGCAATCCGACCAAATGGTCAGAACTTTTTTTTTCAGTTGGTACGAAAACTCGATCAATAGCTTTGTTGATTTGTATTCAAATTCCATCCTAAACGGCGTTTTTTTTTGTGTTATCTTAAGTGATCGATTTTTAAGGCCTTTCAAAAGATTTGAGCCGATTTCGAAAAAAATTCAACTCTATTTCCTGAAGCTATTAAAATGATTTTCAAAACACTCCTCTCAAAGTCCTTTACAAATAATTATCGATTAATTGGTAATTAAGAATAATTGATAACCGATTTACGATTAATTAATTAAATTAATTAGCTATTCAATTAATAAACGAGTAATTAATCCTAATTAATTACCCTTAATAAATCGTAATTAGTTACGATTAATTAATAACATCAATTATTTATTAATTAAAACGCCAATGCAATGGTAAAAAAAAATTTGAGCTATTGTAAAATGTTGAAATATTAAAAAAATATATTCGCAACTCAATTAATTAATCGCAATATCCGAAAATTATAATTCAAACTGGTCGGATATTGATTTTGGATAAAAAATATGACAAGCTAAGCGATGAGGCTGAGGGAATTCCCAGGAATACGATTAAATCGTAAAAGCAGGAAGCAAAGAAAAAAAAGATATGATGGGCAAGAAGTAAGTTGTTCATCCTTCTTCGTGACAGCTCAAGATCATAAGAATGATAAAACGGTTGCTGTTTCTGTTCGTCAATCTTGAGTGTGTTTTTTTTATTTTTTTCTATTTTTCAATATCAATCTTCACATTATATCATCGTGAATTTAATTCTCAGAGCTGTGAGATTTTTGTATAAATGTCTGCGAGAGGCGATTTGTGAAATAATTGAGCGAGCATCAATCTGAGTCTTGGATCATCGGACAATTGTCCTCGTTGTTATGAATAATCATGCCGATTATTGGCTTCGAGGAAACAATTATGAAAGCTAATGAGTCGAGAAAAAAAGTTGATTTTTGTAATTGCAGGATCGAGAGGAATTAAGAAAGATAAATTACCCCTTAATTGTCAGATAAAGCGAGTAATATTTCAATTGTTTAAGGAAGAAAAAAAAAGGTAAACAGTTTTAACGAAAAGATAGGAAACATTTATTTCGCTCCTAAAAATACAATTAAAGTCCTACGTCTAAATTTAAATTATTTTACGATTTAACTGGTTTTTGTTTTTTTTGTTGTTTTTTATATAAACAAAATGTACAATAAGAAAACGATGAGAATATGACGGTAATCAGGAACTCTAAAGAGAGCATAAAAACATCGTAAAACTGTACAAACGTGTATATGTATATACATATGTACGAGACATAATTTACATGTTAAATCAAAACCGTAATAATAATATCGCAACATCTTAAACAATAACACAAGAGTATTTCAAGGTCGACTCAATTTCGCGCGTAAGTTTTGTTGTCGAGTAAGTAACTCGGGCGAACCACCTCCGCAGGATGTAAAACACTTTTTTGCAACTCTGCAAATATTTTCGAGTTCTTATAATTCAAATTGTATTGTCTGTCGTTTATTAATCGAAAGTGAAAAAAAAAACTTTCGTCGCATGGTCCTAATTGTAATGTTGAATGTTAATCAAAATCGTCGATCGGGATAATAAATAGAAATCAATCTGCAGTGGGAAACTTAATCGGTGAAGATGAGCATGTCGCGGGTGTCGACGGCGGCACCAGCTTGACTGGAAGCGGCTGACCTGGCCGGGAAATCTCCATCGTATCCTGAGCCGCCTGCTGTTGCGGAGCTGGAGGCCTTGGCAACGGCATTTCCGCCTCCGTGTCCTCCCGCGGTGGCGGAAGCGTTGCTGATCGCGGATGCGGATGAGCCTCCGTATCCTCCCGCAGTAGCGGTCGATTTAGCGTCTGCTATGGCGTTTGAGAGTCCACCGTTTGCGATGGCGTTGGCTGATGCGGAAGCATCAGCTTTGGCACCAGCACCACCGAGCGATCCTCCGTAGCCGCCATTGTTGCCGCCACTTCCGTGTGGTTGATAAGATGTTCCAGGGCCTTCTGGGTCTCCGTTCTGTCCAGGTGTTCCGGATCCAGCGTTGGCACCAGCGTTGGCTGAAGCGGTTGCTGATGCGGTTGCCGAACTACCACCTGATGCACCACCATGTCCTCCTGATGGAATTCCGGTTGGTATGGGTTTCGGGTTGTTGTAGCCGCTGCTTCCGCCGTTTTGGAATCCACTGGAGCCGCCGTAGCCGGAACCTCCAGTAGGTGGTGAAGTCGGAATTTTGCTGGGCTTGTATGCACCGCTGGAACCACCGTAATTGGAACCCTGGGAGCCACCGTAGGCCGATCCCTGAGAACCACCGTAGTTCGATCCCTGCGATCCTCCGTAGTTTGATCCCTGCGAACCACCATAACTCGATCCCTGAGAGCCACCGTAACTAGATTCCTGGGAACCACCGTAACTTGATCCTTGAGAGCCGCCGTATCCACTTCCTTGACCACCGCCTACTGGTCCACTTGGCAAAGTAGTTGGAATTGGTTTGGGACCGTAAGATCCACCGGATGGCACACCAGAAGTTCCCTTGTTGTATCCACTTCCCTGCGCCGTCGCTCCAGCGCTGGCTGCTGCGTTGGCAGCGGCGCTACTTCCTGCAGAACCACCTGATTGAGAGCCACCGTATCCTGAACCTTGGTTGCCTCCGTAGCCACCACCTTGGGAGCCAGTCTGAGAGCCACCGTAACTCGATCCTTTGTCACTGCCGTACCCGGAGCCTGATGAGCCGCCATAACCTCCGTAATTAGAACCTGAGGAGCCACCGTAACTAGATCCCTGAGAACCACCGTATCCTCCACCGACTGGTCCGGTTGGTCGTGGAATCGGCTGCAGAGGTTTGGGAGCATCGTTACCGATGACCGTGAAACTTCCACCACTTCCGTGTCCTCCAGATGAGCCACCGTAACTGGAACCTTGCGATCCACTGTAACTAGAACCCTGGGATCCACCGTAACTAGATCCCTGAGACCCACCGTATCCTCCACCGACTGGTCCGGTTGGTTGTGGAATCGGCTGCAGAGGTTTGGGAGCATCGTTACCGATGACCGTGAAACTTCCACCACTTCCATGTCCTCCAGCTGAGCCACCAATTGGTCCGGTTGGTTTGTAGCCTCCAGCGTTACCTCCTCCGTAAGAATTTCCGTATGAACCAGCGCTACTTCCTCCCGTGGATCCTCCAGATGATCCATGACTGCCTCCAGCATTGTATCCACCATTATTCACCGGGGCCCCACCACCGAGGAAGGGGTTACCACCTCCTGTTCCATGGGAATTACTTCCAGCCGATGCTCCTGCCTGGGCACTTGCACCAGCGCTAGCTGATGCACCACCACTCAAAAAGGGATTTCCGGTGTAGGAGCCGTGGGATGGACCCTGGGATCCAGATCCTGAACCAGTGCCGTAACCGTGACCAGCGTTGCCAGAGGAACCGGTATTGTAACCGTGTCCACTACCAGAGGAAGATCCAGTGTTGTAACCGGAGCCCCCACCACAAGATCCACTGCTGCAACCTTGTCCCGAATTGCCAGAAGAAGAGCCAGTGTTGTATCCATGACCGGAGCTGCCGCCATAGTTGCCACCTATAATACAAACAATTGTCGAGGTTAGAATCATCATCCGGAGCATTAAACTTTTCGAAATGAAAGAGAACAGGTTGGAACTAAAAGTTAATCAATGAAGTTGCAATTGTATGACGCAGTGCAGGGGACCCAGAATCGCATCGGGGCTCCGGAGAAGCGTTACAGAAGCTTTTTGTTCTCCGTTGAAGCATCAAGATCGAGAACAAAGATGAGAAACGTCGGAAATAAGAGTCCGCCCTAAAAGCCCCAATTGTGACGGCTCACCTTGGGGCTTGGAAGGAACCGTCTCCTCGATGACGATGATCTCGATGGGTTGTCCATTGTTGGATGGCTGATAGTTCGGTTGGTTTTGCGGGTAGGGACGGTGATTCTGGTGGTGGTGATGATGATAATGTGGGTTTCTCATTGGAGGACGTTGGGGGGATGTATCTTCCACTACGATGATCGGAACTAGCGTTCCATCCGATTGACCTTGACTCTGATAACCCTGATTATAAGCGCTACCGTAGGAGCCACTTTGACCATAGCCGTAAGATCCCATATTTGAGCCGCTGGAAGGTTCATCTACCGGTACAATGGCGATGACATCACCTCCAAGTAGATCAGCGAGACTACTGGCACTTGCTCCCGATTGCGATAGGCTGGAAGTTCCACCTTGGGAACCCTGATTGCCCTGAGCTTGCGCAGAAGCCGCGGATTGTGCGCTCGCTGCTGATTGTGAAGATCCGTAACCTGGAGAGGGTCTTCGTTGGTGAGCCACTGGTCTTTTATTAGATTGGCCAAACGTTATGGTTATTCTAGGACCTTGGGAATAGCCTGACGTTGAAGGACGTTCATTGGAAGTTTGATAAGGAATCCTGTAGGTTTGGGTAGTTTTCTGGGTAGGCGGTCGAGAATTAGCGTTAGATGCCGATTGGCTGGCGGCCTGAGAACTTGACTGCGAATTGGAGTAACCTCCACCGTATGAAATGCCAGCGCCATATTGCGGAGGAGTTTCTGGATGTTGAACGTTCGTATGAGATGGTGTTTCATGAATTCCGTCGTAATGAGAGTCGTGTGATCCTGTGTTAGCTGCGTTGATGGTCTGCTGATTATTTTCGTTCATACTGTGATACTTGAAATGATTCGGCTGAGTCGGTTCCGGCTCCGGTCGCATCATCGCAGGCTGCAACGGAAGTCCCGAATAAGCCACGTTGGAATTGGCGCTTGCAGAAGCAACGGCGCTTGATTGTGAATTACCGTAATTGCCGGCATAAGGAGGCAAGAGAACCGAATCGATGTTCTTGGGAGATGGCGATGAATCACCAGGTTCCGCGGGCCTCATGATCGGCTCAGGGTTCTTGGCATTCTCGTAATAAGTTCGATCTGCCATGTTAGAGTTAGTATTCGCGTCAGTCGCACCGAAATTTCTATCGTACCCCGAGGGTGATGGTGAATTGACGTTTCCGTACGAACCATCAGCAACTTCCTCATGACCACCGGGATTGTATTGTTCGAACACTCCTGGGTTAGAGTTTTCAGAGTTAGCGTTAGATTCGGCGTGTGACAAGGCGTTTGCTTGAGACGAAGCCTGATAGGACGCTGGAGAATAATTAGGCGCTGCTAAGCCGCCTTCCATGTTAGAATTCATGTTAGCAAGATCGACGTCATTAATGTTAGATGCCCCGGAGTTTTCATGGGTTAAAGAAATCGGCGACGGAGCTGGCCGAATTTCGTCGTATCCTGCGTATGTTAAAGAACCTCCTTAGCTTTGGACTCGCAATTAAATATTATAAATGATCGCGTGACCTGTCACCTGTCATTGATGCAACGGATGCTCCCAACGAATGGTTTAAATTGTTAGACGAATTACGGATTTAAAAAACATTGCTTACCTTGACCTCCGGTGTATCCGGATCCTTGCCCCGATGACTGAGCTCCTGCCTGAGCCAAAGCTTGAGCCGATGATTGGCTTTGCCCCGAAGAACCGCCGAATCCTTTACCAGTCGATCCTCCTTGACCTTGACCGTAGGATCCCTCGTTTCCGTGACCGTAAGATCCACCGCTTCCTTGTCCATGAGATCCTACGTTTCCTTGACCGTAAGATCCACTATTTCCCTGGCCGTATGATCCACTATTTCCTTGTCCGTAAGATCCACTGTTTCCAGAACCGTATGATCCTTCTTGACCTTGACCATACGAGCCTCCACCTCCATGACCTTGACCGTAATTTCCACCCTGACCTTGACCAAAGGATCCTCCTTGACTTCCACCGAATGATCCTCCTTGACCTCCACCATATGATCCACCATTTCCACCCTCATATCCTCCGCCGTAACCTCCCGCTTGGGCATTGGCATTCGCCGTTGCCGAAGCCGATCCTCCACCTTCGGACTTGGCATTCGCGTTCGCCAACGCCGATGCACTTCCTCCTCCATTTGCCGTTGCCGAAGCCGATGATGACGCTACCGAACCGGAGAATCCTACCGGGCCAAGGTTAAAATTCGTACCTAAACTTTGACTATTGCTTTCGGCATGACTTCCAGCATCTTTCGGATGAAACAAACCCAATGGGTCCAACAATGAACCACCTCCTGCTCCTTTACCATGCAACAGATTTCCCAGGAGACCTTTTGTTAGCAACACACAAAATGATTCCACATTAGCCATGATTTTTTTTTTCTCCCACTCATCAAATCATTACGGACAATTAAATTCATCAACTATTCAAACATTTGTTTTCCAATCAGTCGTCCACGTGTTTTCACAGCAATTAGCACAACAAAAAATCGTTAAGTAAACCGACTGTCTGCTGCAATGATTTTTCTTCTAAATCATGAATAACCCATCCATGAATCATTATTTTTAAATAAATGAATTTTTTATCTTTGAGGTCATATTTTTGACAATTAACCAATGAAGTTAGCTAATGATTTACAAATATTTTTTGCTCCTAATGCTCATGAGACACAATTACCAATTTTGATTGTTAATCAATAATCTTAACATTTAAAATGAAGCTCGGACGAATAACACATCATGATTTAATGACAACATTTATTCATTCTGCTCACCTGGCTTAGCGAGCGATTTGTTTATCAGTAAAAGTACCAATAATGGCACCGTGCACTTGAACCCTTTCATTGTTGACACTTTTATCTCACTATCTCGTTTGTTTATAAATAATTAAGTAAAAATATGATAAATTATGTTTTATTGACACTTGATGTCGAAGATTCAAGTGAGACTGAAGCTCTTGGAGGAGACAACATCTTATATACTCAACACACAGGCTAGATTCACAATTCGCTAGACGAATAAATATTGTCCGATCTCGGAGGATTTAAAAAAAAGGTTTGTGATGGCAAAAAATGATAAAATGATTATCTTCCTCTCGATCGTGACACAAAGTGGTGGTAATATTTTTCAAAATTCATTATAAAGTCAATAAAAATAATGTTCCCTCAAATTATCCTGAAAATTAAATAATTTTTAACTTTTTTCGATTCGAGGGAAATACAGCGACAATAATTTTTCCGCTCTCCGAGAAATACATGCACAACGAAGTCCACGGTCACGGTACGCTCACTTCGACGAAGCACTTTGCATTTTTTCATCTTGGGTTATCCCTGCTCGATGATTGGCGGGTCATTAACAACACTCATCGCGATTCCCAACTGAGATCGAGATCGAACAGCCAACAAATAAACATCGATTTCAAGACATTTTCACCGATCCCTGCTCTCGAGAGTTGCCAATTTTTACATTTTTTTCATTTGTCGATCGAATTATTTAATCAAAGAATAAATATGCAGGGAAATAATTAATTGGCATATTAATTAAATTCTCATTTGACAGCCAGTGAATTTGGCTGTCAAAAAAAAATCAAAAGAAAATATTGAAAATTTTGATTTTTATCAGAATTCATTTGTTTTTGCAAAAAAAGCTGTTTATTTTTGACAAAATGATTAAAATAATGATTCAGGCTTGAAAATTGAATCGAACGAATGTTTCCACTTTGAAAAATCGTTGAACATATTCATTTTTTAATAATAAATATTAATAATATGTTAATCGAGGTAGAGCTAAAAATAACGAAAGAAGATTTCATCAATGGACTTGAAACATCATAAACAATGTGCTGTCAAGTTCGTCATTAGTGATAAACTCTTAACAATAAGTGTAGTCATCATCCTGTTGCTTGAAGAAGGATACATGGCGATTTCTATTGAAGATAAACGCGGGAAAATACCCATGGAATGGTGCGTTAATTTTTTTTTCGCTGTAATGACGCTTTGATTTACATTCGTAAAAATTTATTCTCGCCCAGCGCGTAAAAATGTGTGAGGGGAGAGGGGAAGGGATGGAAATGAATGTAAATTGCATTTGAAGGAATGTCGAGATCGAAGAGAAAAGATTGAACGTTAAAAATTGAAAAACAGATGAAAAATTAATTTTTATTTTTTTTATTTTCGAAAATAATTTTGAACAATCGTATCCAAGCGATTGTTCATTAGTTTTTATGATTTTTTGTTACCATCTCCAATCCATTTGATTAAAAATTGAAAAGAATTGAAATATCGATTTTTTTTTATTTGGCATTTATTAATTTTTTTTTTTTTTCATTCGTTAGGTCAAGGCTTCAAAAAATTATGTGATAGACATCATCCGAGTCTCGTCTTCGTCGATGAATAATTTCCAGTCGACTTTTGTTCAAATCTTTCTTTCTCTCTCTCCCTCTTTCTTTAGATCGAATGAAAATACGTGTGAAACCTGTTTGCAATGTTTTGCCAAACTGGTTTCGCTGGGATGTGAGTGTTAAAAAGGATTTGTTGCCGTGGGCGAGTCTCGGTGTATTCAAATCCGAGAACATCCTGTGCGAATGATTTTTAAATCGAAAAAACAGATTGATGAAAAAAAAAAAGAAAAAAAAAACTAAATACAATACAACGTGACCTCTAAATTTGATTTTCAATCGTGTCGAATTTTTCGACTACATTTTGAAAGTTTCGTAACATCCTTTCAAAATTTTAACCAGAGTTTCAATTTATTTAAAACACTTTCGAATTAAACAAATTTTTTAAAAATTTCAATACTTAAATATCGAGTTAAAAAAAATAGAAAAAAAAAACAATCACGACTTTGTTCATTCGAACAATTAATTTATTTCACAATTTAATAAAATGTGTTATTGAAAAATTATTAAAAATGGGGTCAAATGATTTCTGGAAATTGTTTAAGGTCATTATTTTCATTTGGAAGTCCTTTTGACAGGGAATTCGTTACTCGTTCGTATAAAAAACGAAGTTTGCTGGTTCGAAGAAAATGTTTAGCTTCACAGGCAGAAAATCCCCTCGGGGAATTTGACGTCTTGCGCAACGAATAAACCAAGCGAATTGAAAATAACTTGGAAAGTTCAATGTTTCACGTCTCATGTTTTTTCTTATATAATATCATTTTATATGCATATATTTGTCTATTATAAAATTATTTTACTCAATATCCCATTACTGTTCCTTGAGGTCAAGTTCAATGACTCAGAGATCATTGAACAAATAGTCCCATAAGATACTGGATTAAAAAAAAAGATATTTACCAAAATGATCGTTTAATTAATTAAAAAAGGAAAAAATCTCGATCGAATCTTTTTTTTAATCTTAAAAAAATCAAAAACTTGACCTAAAATAATATTCTGACCTTTAAAATATTTTTACGATTAAAAAAAAAAATCATGAACGATCAAATTTATTTGTGGTCAAAAAAGAATTTTTTTACGGTAAAAATTATATTTTTTTTATTATTAAAGACGACTTTTTAGAAAATCCTTCTTTTTTTACTTCAAAAAGTTAAAATAAAAATTTAAAAACCATAAAACCACGTAATTGACAATAAATTCGAGATTTATTTTGTTATTTATTAAATTATAATACCATAAATTTTTAATTGTTGCTAAATCGTTTAATTGTTTATTGATTATGAATATTTATGTCAAGATCACAAAGAAATTAATTTATTACGGATATGAGTGAATTAACGTCCGTTTCAAATTTCCCCAACATCTCATTTCGTAATCGAATCAGCATGTACGATTCCGGAGATTCCGTTTTCACGAGGACATACCAGTGATACAATGACGTCATGGATAACGCCACACTTGTAACGTGACACGAAGATTTAACAAAGATACGTATATCTATATAGACTTAAGAATGTGTGTGAGTAAAAATGACCGTGAAAGTGAGAGACACACTTATTCACTTTTAAAATCATTACGCATTGCTGTTCGTGCTCCAAAGACACTTTTAGATCGTGAAAAAAAAACACAGGATATGCAACGATCTGCTTAAAAAAAAAAAAAAATTTGGAGAGCAAAAAAATTGATAAATCGAAAAAAAAATTGATATTTTGATTTTATTAAATTTTTGATAACGATTTTTAAAAGTCATTTATTTAATTGTTTAATTTATTTAATATTATTTAATTTTTCGTCCGATTTTTTCGATTATTTATTTATTTTTCTTATTTTTTTCGCAACGAACTTTTAAACAAATAAAAATCTATTTTTACATTTAACGACGAGGAAAAAATGGAGGATCTTCGTCGTCTGGAGTTGAACAATTCTTTCTCGATTACGGATGGATAATAGACCAACCACAAGTTTCGTATTTAATATTCTTGTTATTGAAGGCAACGATAGATCGAAACTTCTTTGTAGCAAAATAGTTTAATCATCGTCTATTATAATCGTTGGTACGTTGCTCATAGTCGAGAGACAAGATTGTAAATATTTTTCGTGATGACATGATACCGCGAGAAAAGACGAGAAATTTTTTATTTATTTTGTTATTATTATTATTTTTTTTTAATTGCAAAAAACAATAATAGCGATCGAAGTTTTTTTAATTAATTGGGAATCAATAAATGAAAAGACTGTGACATGTTGTTGAAATAATTGACAAAACAATATTTTTCGAAACTTTTATCCAATTAGATCGAGAATTAAAAAGAAAATCCGTAATTTGTTTCCGAATTTTGAGAATTTTTGTTGCTCTGTTTTTAATTAACAAATTATACTTTTATAAACTATTTAATTATTCGCTTATAATATTACGAATAAATTTTACACAAAGCACGTGTCGGGAAATTTCAAGGTCACTGCACACTAAGATCAATCTTGCAGCGATAACTTTTAGCCTTTTGCATGTTTATTTATCATCATTGATCGGATATTCCCGACTGAAACGATATTTGTTAATTGCATCGATTTTATTTTTCATTGTTTTTCAATTATTCTCAAAATAGGCTACAAATGATTTTTTGCAGCAATTATTACCTGTGACTTGTTCTGAATACCCTGGGGGAATATTTTGAAAAAAATAAAGTCAAATTCGGAGGAAAAATGGGGAAAATTGTAGAAAAATCAAATTTCGGCATGAAAACAACGTTTTGGCCGAATAAATGAATGGGCAATAACATTTTTTTTCCCTCAGAGAACATTTTTTATTGACTATACAGGTATTTTACAATATTGAATAATTGCAATTTTGAGTATTTTATTATTTTTGGTATCACATTTTTTAAATGTATATTTTATTGTCTTCAGTTTTCGGATCGTCATTTTTCGTGACGATCTCTCGACGTATATTTATGCAATTGACATGATTTATTCCTTCGTTTTCCAGCAACGAAGGACCGAACATAAAATTCGCAGAATTCATTTTTTTCGTAATTAGCTTTTTTCTAGTTCTCCGAGAAATATCGGAAAAAAAAACAAACAAAATTATGGCAATGGCGGTTGGTCCGCTATTGCTGGATTTTTTTTCGAACTCTCCCCAGCCTCCGCATCGCTCGTAACATTTTTATTGTCATTTTTATTATCGTCGTTACCAGCCTCTTGATTTTCTTTGTTCATTTGTTCAGTCTTTCGGACTTCGGCTAAATTGTTCAGGTACTCTACGACCTGAGTGTGTCCGAAGGTTTTCGCCTCGTCGATTGGTTGGTTGCCCCATCTTAAAAGATTTAAAAAACTCAATGAAAAATTGAATTTGTCCGAAATGAGAAAATTCGGATCATTTCGGCGTATTCAAAATGCTCTCAGTCCTACGAGAATCAAGATATCGTAATGCAACAAGTAGCATTCTTTAAGTCAAATCGAGTACTTTTCAAAACACTCCTTATCGATCTAAATTACTCTCTCCAGACCGGAGTTATAGCAATTTGAAAATATAGATGTTTTTTTCGGATTTCGGATTAATTAAAAATTCTTGAAAAAATCATTTTTTTCACAGTTTTGGCTTCACGGGAAGAGCAATATGGGGATTTTACCTGTCCTTAGGATTGTCAGGTACACCACAATGCTCGATGAGAAATTCGACGCAGTCCAGATGGCCTTCGCTGGCTGCCAAGTGTAAAGCTGTCCGTCCATCGTAATCCGATAACGTCATGTCCATTCCGCTCAATCGATGCCTGCATCAAATATCGAGATAATACGTTTATTATTTTATTTGTCAATAAAAATTCCATGTAAATTCAAATAAAAATTAAATAATAATCAAAATAAGTATTTTTATTACATTATTTTCTTTACCTTCTCATCGCGGTTACGTCACCACTCGCAGCACTGAATAAAAGATTTACGATGGAAAGTCCCTTCGTCTCGTACTTGTGTCTTCTTGGATCTTTTTTGTGAGTCGCATGTTTCAAATTGTCGTATCTATAAATTTATATTATAAACAAATTCATGAATTTCAATTAAAAACATTTTTTTTCCTTAATTCGAATTGATGATTCAATTTAATTATTTATTTTCAATAAAAAATAAACTGACCTATGAAAATTAAATTCATTGACAAGTTCCTCGCAAAATTGAACACCTTTGCAAGAGTTGCCCAAAGGGTCGAGAGGTGGTGCCCATGTGCAAATTCCCATGACGTTTGGAATTACCACCAAAAGACAACCGGAAACTCCAGATTTTGCTGGAATTCCTACCTGCGTTCAAAAAATTAATTACCTTAGATAATTAATGATTTTAATTAAATTTCTCGATTAATTAATCAATTTTTCTAATCAATTAATTAGTTTTTTCAATAAATTCAATAATAAAACTTACTTTGAACGCAAATTGTCCACTATAATCGTACATTCCACAACTATGCATAAGACTCAATACATCGCGAACGCCATCAGGTTTTAAAACTTTTTCTTCAGTTATTGGACAAATTCCACCGTTCGCCAATGTTGCAGCCATTATTGACATCGTGTCACAATTAGCCTCCATCGAGCAACACTGTGTATAATTAAATATAAAATTAAATAAACTTTTTTTAAAATATTTATTTAATTATTTTTCTTCTTTTTTTATTTTTTTTGCAATAATTCGATTATAAAGTTTACTAATCGACTACCTGAAAATACAAATCCATGACTTCACGTAAATTCGTTTTTTCGGGATAACATTTGTGTTCTCTCATGTAAAATCCAAGAGCATAATTACGGTCGGCAGCTTCACGCTCTGACAGAAAAACTGCGTTATTGAAACCCATGTTTTCACCTCCAGCTAAACGCTTGAAATAATTCATCGTAAAATCGAACTTTTCAGCTAACGTCATTTCGGGCTTTACCAAAGTCTTCAATAATGATATTATTAGAATTGCTCCGGCATTAATCATTGGATTGTGTGGCTTTTCTTAAAACAAAAATAAAAAGAATTATTATATTTATTTATTTAGCTTTTTCAAGTCAAATTTACTCAACAAATTAATATAAATAAATAAATAAATAAATAAATAAATAAAAAGATAAATAGATGAAAAAATAAATAAATAACGGAACAAATTAATAAATCAATAAAAAAATGAATAAATAAACAATTTTTTATTAAAAATCGTGAATAATTTATGCTTTTTAATTCACTTACTATTATAATCGAGTACGAGCTCATTAAAATTTCGTCCCGAAGGTTCTTGACCGACATATTGATGAACGACCTCTTGTCCAAGTCTTTCAAGAGCAATTGCATAAGTAAGAGGTTTGCTGCAACTTTGTAAAGTAAAAGGAATCGTAGTATCACCGATACTGAATCTTTGGCCATCAATAGTGCAGACTGAAACTCCCCAATAATCAGGATTCATGCGTGCTAATTGGGGAATATAAGAGGCTACTTTTCCTTCGGTATTGGATTTGCATTTCCAATAAAAATCTTCGATATGCCTCGTGAAACCAGCCCAATCGGGAATTATAAATTGGTGTCTAAATGCTCGTGAAATTAACACGAGATTTGGAGCAATTATTCTGTAATTAAAAAAAAAAAAATTCATTAATTTATTAACATCGAGAAATAATTTTTAATTTTTTTCTTAATTTTTTTTTTTCGCCAAACCTTCGAAATTGTTCTCTATCCAATTTTTGTGTCTCGTGTGAAACAGCCTCGTGGCCACCGCTCTTGGCATGTTCTTGTTTCAAATTATCAGTCAATTCTTGAAGACGTGGATCATTTTTTCTCAATCCGGTCGTTCGCAGTGCCTGCGAATAATAAAAATATTTATTTATAATAAATAACAAAACGAGGGTCATTTTTAATAATAATAATAATAAAATGAATAAATCAAAAAATAATTGACGTACAGCCAAAAATTTGCCAACTGGCAAAAGTCCTGTTTCTTCGTTCTTGAACATGTCGAACATGACGTCTTCTGCATTGCTCGAATGATCTTGATCTTTCGTACTGCGTAGAAAAAATTATTCAATTAATTAGAATAAAATTTTAATTTTTTTTTTTTGTTTTTTTTTGTACAATTGATTTTTTTTTTTACGTGTCTAATTTCTAATGCATTTTACCTACACGTGCGTAAATTAAAACATAAAAAATAAAATAAAATATGAACTGAGTTTTGTTGATCGACAAATAAAACTTTTTTTGATTTTTCCAATTAATTACCCATAAATGCTCCAGCCTACGACAGCGGTGTGCAACCAATTGTGAAGTAACAAATTAAATCTAAAACGTGGATGCAACAATGTGCTTTTTATTACGATTATACGTGGATAATAATTGTAACAATAATAATAACAGGAAAAATAATTTGGCATACTGTTTTTTTTTGGGGTTGAATTAACGACATGCTTGAAGTGAGCTTTTATCGAGATTTTCCAAAACAATCCTGACGTTAGTCGAATATTGAACATTGGATTAACCTTTTGAGGCATTTTTGAGATTTTGGGGTCACTGATTACGAAATTGGGCTGTCAAGATTTAGAAAATCGAAAATAATTTGTTGATTTATTTTTTTAAACAAAAACCAGAGGATGAAAAATCGTGAAAAAATTGTGAGAAATTCTTCGAAGTGTATACAGTTCGTGAAAAAATTGAGAGTCCGATTGTCATAGTAGTTCAGTAAAAAAAAAAAAAAAATTAAGAAAAACTACGAAGTTCTCTTCATGCCTCGAAAGATTCAAAATTCAATCGACGTAACGAATATTTTTCGAATCGAAAAATCACTGCAAGTCATTTATAAAAATGAGGGACAATAATAATAACAAAATGAAATTGAATAACGAGCAAAAAAAAATCGATAACTTGTTCAAATTGAATAAATTATTAATTTTGCAGAGATAAATATATTTCCATGCAACATTTTTGCATGGTACTCACTACATGTAGTGGCTGTCGTGAATGAAGCTGTATTCACTGGAATATAATTTGTTTATTTGCCAATTAGAAAATTTTCAATAAATTCGTATTTTATTATTTAATTAATTATTTTTCTATTTTTTTTTTTTATCTTATTCTGAATTTTTCTCTCATTATTTTTTTTTTGTAAACACATGAGAGCTGCAGGTCCCTAAATATTGATAAACGAATGACGTTTATTATTTATTTTATGCAAACGTTATTTAATCGTCAAGAAAATGTTTTTTTTTTTTTTTTTTCTAACAAAGACCCAACTCGAATTTTTACTCGATTTTCCCATCGCATATTTATTTACGCATAAATATCTCTAAACAAACATTATGCAACAATTTGCAAAGGAATTGTGCAAAGTTTCAAGTGAAGAAACATTTTCAAAACAAACTTTGAGTCACCTACTTTGTTTTCCCAATTAGCATAATTATTTTCGTTATTTATAAATAATCGCCCTTGAAATTTTATACCGAGTCTGCGAATTCCTCGAGTCCAACAGACCGATTGGTGCATCCTGATAAAATTTTGTTGGACAAATTTTTTTCGATGTGGGTATTCCGGATCGTTTCTAAAAACAACAACGAAAAAGAAAACAATTAATAATTTCATTGTGGACATTTTCACGCTTAATAAATAATTAGAATAATTATTAAAAATATTAGAAAGATTATTTTTGTTGAATGAATTTAGATTCAAGAAGAAGTTTGCAATAATTCAATATTTTTATCGATTATTTATTGATTATTCGATTTTTTATAAACAATTCGAATTTCATTCAATATTTATGTCCCTTGTGTGAAAAAGCACGTGATTCTGAATCGTTTGAGTACCCACAAGGGCATGAAACGAGGAAGTTAAGGTTTTTAAGGGGGTGACTCAACGACCGTTGCCAAGGGTTGCTCTCTCCCGAATATATTGATCGTTTGATGTCTCAATGAAAAAAAGAGATAAAAGTACGTTCCTAATTTATAAGCTGAAACCTCGAATGTGCGTAAACAAGACTAATACAGAATTTCCCAGAGGAAAATTCGAATTTAGAAGAAAAAAACAAAGAAAATTTCAACAATTTTTCATTATTTTTTATTATCAACAATAGTTTTCTCATTTCAATTTTACTCTCAAAAAATCTCGATTAAATGAACTGCTGAATTAAAATAAATTTGTCAAGTAACAGTTTTTTTGAATTCTCGATTTTTTTTTTGAATTTTTGTTTAGGCAATGCTTTTTTTGTTTTCTTTTTTTTTTTGTTACTCTAAATACACCGGCTGCACGGAGTATATTTTCGTCACCGAAATACGGTCACTGCCATCGCCCACGTGGACACTTTTCAACGAACCTCCCGTCAATCAATACTTTTTTCTTTTCCTTTCGTTTTTCGACAATTTTACCAAAGAAATTTTCAAATTTGACTTCAAGGTGACCTTGAGATGAAAGTTTCGAGTTGAAATATCAAAAGTTTCGATATTTCAATCGAATAAATGTTTTTTTGATTATTTTGATTGAATCGAATTAAAAAATTTGAATTATTTATAAACAAATTTTTGTCTTGTTGATAAATTAATTGTTGAGAATTTGTTTTTCTTACCTTGCTGGACGAATGAAGTTTTCTGAGAGCACTGGAGGGCGATTTCGAGACATTAATTAATCTAACAGTTTGAACGATCGACTCCCTTAACATTTTCGTCGACTTTGTTCAATGGAACGATAAAAAATATATTTTTTCAATTTTTATTGCTTTTTATTAATTTTTTTAATTTTTTTTCAGGGGTTTTTGAAATTATTGTATTTATTGATCAAGCCTTTGACAACTAATTATTCATACACTCTTTTTTTTTTAATCTCACTCACACGGGGTTGAGGGTCACGAGGGACGTCTCTCGACGACTAAAAGTTACTGGGAGTAGCGATAGTCGTAGTTGCCTCGAAATGCACACGTAACTGCACAGCCGAGCTGCTCCAATTCGAGAGCATGCGCGACTTGAGAATCGAATTTTTATTTTATTTTATTTTCCATTTTTTTTAGAGCGAAAATTAAAAAAGTGATTAGCACTAAAAATATTTTTATTAGCTATAAAAACATTATTTAGCACTAAAATTAAAAAAGTGATTTTTTGTTTAATTTTATTGAGTCGAAAAGTGTCAAAATATTAAAAAAAAAATTAATAAAAGTCGTGTCCAAATAATTCGAGAAGTTCGTGTCATTAGAATAATTATTTTATTGTCTTATTATTGCTCGCTGTTACAATAATTTTTGTAGGCGAAAAAAAAACATTTCGATCGAACATTGATCGATTTTTCAATGTTTTTTTGTTTTTTCGTAAAGGTATAAAATGGTAAAGTGTAAAATTGTTCGTAATTTTCGAATATTATTTCAAGTATCGATAGCTTAATACTTAAAAAATGAAAAATAAAAATATATCGAAGCTCATTATAACTACAGATATTTAATACTTTGGTTCTCACATCTCTTCCTGATTTTTTTATATTTTTTTATCGATCGTCGTATCATTATTTTAATTAATATTATCGTTATAATAATTATTAATTATAGTGAAAAAGTTGGCTAATTTTTGTTGCTTCTAAAATAAAATTAAAATGATAAAAAAAAGTTTTCTAATAGCAAGCTAAAAAAATCCTACTTATAAATGCTAAATCACAAGCTTTTCGGGTGCCATTGCGATTGAGCGTCAATAAAAACGTACTCAAATTAATAATTGCGTCAAAAAAGAGTGAATCATGATTTTTTTTTATCGTTCTAGTTATGATTATTTGCACTGGAAGACTTAATCGTATTTGTCTACAATAAACGTCTATAACAATGTTATTTTTTTATTATTAATTCTGAGAGATTGATTAAGAAAAAAAATTACCCGTTTGTAATGATGAAAAAATGGAGTGTGTGTTAAAAATCGTGATTGTCATCGAAATTAATGATTTTTAAAGTGCGATGAATCAACGACGAGGCAATATTTACAGATGATTTTGATTGAACGTATTATTTTATTCGAGATCTTGAGATTTTCTTACTTCATTGTTTTTGTTGTTGTTTTGTTCTGGTTGTTTTTGTTTTTTTGTTTTTTTTTTCTAAATCTATTTGAATGATCGCATTATTTTTTGGCTACTTCTACAACGTCCTTAAAATTCTGGACCTGTAAGAAAAAATAAACAGCTTTGCAACGAGTGGTCGTTTTTTTTGTTTGTTTTTTCTTCCAGGTCGAACTCAATGTTCTCTTTTTTTTTCTATTTTTAAGTAAAGCTTTGTAGATCAGTCAAAAATCCAGTTGAATCGCAACGAGAAATCTATTTTTTTCAAATATTAACGATGTCCTTTGTGTCCTGTCATGTTTTGACCGAGACAACGCGAATTTATTCGTTCAAGGGCGATTGTTGACAGCTGGTGAACAAAATTTGACAGCTTTCCGGGTTTTTGGTGCCAGGAAAGAGTCTGCCCTTTCGATTGACAGGTCAACGAAACTTTTCTGTCAAGCCGTTTCCGAACGCGGAGGTTTTAAAGTCGAGTGTCAAAATGGCAGCTGTCAAATGACAGTATCTTGATAAGCAGGGGGTCCTCCGCTGAGAACGAATTGTCGTTGGCTCTGTCGAACGACGTCATTTCTCGTGGGGACTTGTGGAGTGGCGCGGACGCCATGATAATTGCTGTAGCTGGAGCGAGCGCTTGGAGGTCGATTGCCATAGAGGTCATCCATGTCATCACCGTTGAGGCTCTGGGTGCTGGTCTGTTGAAAGGTTGGGTTGCTTTGGCCTTGCCATTGCATTGGGCTGAGTTCGTTGTTCTGCCAATTGTCTGTCAAATTTCTAGTTGACACGTTGTTGACAGCTGTCATCCAAGTGGATGGATTGTTGTTGTCATTGTTTGGGAGGAAACTGGCAGTGTTTGAATAATTCGGATCAGGCGTCCACAAAGTTGGCGACGAAACTGTCATGTTGACAGCTTCCGGCTGCCAATTAGCGTTTCTGTCACGATCCCACGTGCTCGAAATCCGATCGTAGTTCAAAGTCGTCTGTGATATCGTCGTCACTCCCCCTCCTCCTGTCAAACCACCTGTTGGCACCGTATTCGCGTACAAACTTTCCTGCTGTTCCATTATTCTATTGACAGGATTTTTACGCCGCGACTGACGCAACGAGCTCCGACGACTCGAGCGCCTCGTACCATCGCGCGATATTACAGAACGCCTCTTTACCCGCCTCGGGGTCATCGGCTTCGGCGAAACGCTACTGTCATCTTGCAATGGCATTTCCGGCTGCGAGTACTCAATGCTGTACAATGGACGCGGCTGCTTTTTCCGTTTTTTAATTTGTACTGTCAAACGAAAAAAATCTTCATTCTCATTTGTTCCTTCATCCAAAAAAATTCTTATCGAAAAACACATTTTTTTCAAATAAATTTCAAAAATATTCAAAATTCAAACAAAAATCGATGTCAATTATTCTAAATCCAACAAAAAAAATCACCCAAAATTGACAACTGTCAAAAAAACAAGGTTAACACCCAAAAAAAATCCACGGCGAGCCACAGGCCAGGAAAAAAATCACCCAATGTTAAAGAGAAAGAGAAAGAAGAGGAAAAGGGTTAAAATAAAACGATAAAATACATAAAGCAAGCAAGTAGTGTATTTGGAGCAATTGCACTTTTATTTTTTTTTCTTTCTTTCTTTCTTTCTTTCTTTTCTTTTACCATCGAAATTCCACCAAATTAGAACGAAAGAAAAAACGTATAACAATCAAATTAACACAAAATTTTCATTCATCATTTTTTCAAATGATTCTCTTAAAATGTAATACGAATTATGCGTGTACGATTGATTGCACGATTAACCATTCGACAATTCAATCAAATTTATCGAACGTGACAGCAAATAAAAAAAGTATTTCAATAAAAAAAATATATTTTTGATAAATTACTCATTTTTTCTCGTTCGATAAATTTTCTTCTATTCTCTACGAATCTAAAACACATTAAAAAAAAAGAAACAATGTTTATCTACCATGCATTGATGAAATTATTGAAATAAATTAAACAAAAATGATAATTAGTCAAGACATCAAAATAATCGAATTAATTTTATACACTGGTACGAAATGATAACGATAATTATTGTTACTTTTCCACATAAAAAAAGTGTCAAAATTATGAAAATCTTCATTTTATCAATAAATATTCAATTTTCATATAAATATATGAAAAATTATTAATAATCATTTCTGCCAAATTCCATCAATTTTTTTTTTTTTTCTGTGCTCTTAACAAATTAGTATCGTGACAAATAAAATACTGTTGAAAGGCACACACGCACACACACAAAGAAAAAAAATTATTATAACGATTAAAACTACGATAAATAAACAAAAGAAAATAATAAGTGAGCGAAATGATAAACATTTTCGAAAAAGAAAAAAAAGAAAAAAAATGCATTCGTCACACGTAAACTAATAAATAAATCAAATCCATGCTTTGACTAAATAATAATAATAATAATAGTAATAATAATAATAATAATAATAATAAACGAAGGGTTTTTTTTCTTAAAACCTTGATCTACAACGTGCAAATTTCAACGTAACGTCAAATTACATTTCGTCACTCGACGCAGTCCTGTATATCACAGAATATATTCATTGTTTATTTTTGTTTTTGATAAAAACCGAATTAAGTACTCGATTTTTTTTTTTTTTTTTTTTTTTGGAAAATTCGGTGCATCCTGTGATTTAATCTAGTTCAGAATTGCATTATGAAATAATCCTTACGTGAGAGGGTATAAAAGATGAAATTTGTGATGTTTAGAAAAAAAATATCTATAGAATTAAATATTTTTTGTTCAAAATCTGACTAAAGTTATTTTCATTCGATATCGCGATGAAATATTGGCAGTCGGTTTAGCACCATAATGAATTCGTTGATTGTTCGAGTGCGTTTGAGAAAAAAGGAAAGAAAAATGGTGTGAATACGAAAATTTCTAAAAACGTATGAATTTTTAGATATTTTAGAAATTTTACTAAAAATCTTTCGGAAAAGTTGGTGGAGATGCGTGAGAAGAAAAAAAAATGTAAAAAAGGTATTTTAGAAAAAAAAATATTGAAATTTTAGAAAAATCTAAAATTCTTGATTTATTTGTTTGTTTTTTTTTTTTTTTTTTTTTTTAGTAATTATTTCCATACAATGACAAAGGTCTGCCGTCCCTAGTGGCTCGATTGCATTCGTCGTTGGTAACCTCGCGAGACAATCTCGGATCGGAATAAAAGGACCTTAATGGCTGTTCGCGAACGTGATCGGTAAATACGCGTCGTTTGTTGGCCGAATTTTTAGAAACAGCACCGCGCGATTTGGTGTAACGTGCGCGTCTCATTTTGGGTGAAACAACTGGACTGTAACGGGGGGACGTTGAATTTTGCACTTTTTTGCTCATTTCTAAATTCATTTTACGCGAGAACGGTGAGGTATTGTCAAAATAATCATATTCCTCGCAGGGTGACAGAAATCTCGTCAATATATTCGCGTCTTCGTACGTCCTATTTGACCTTTCGTATTGGCGATTAATCGAGGAACGATTGACGCTCATGGTCGTCATTGACGAGTCGATCGTTCCATCGTCATTTTTCACGAACGATTGTTCCGAACGATTCAAACTTTTGTTGGAATTAATGGTGGGATAGACGGGTGGCGGAAGTGCCGAGTAGCTAACGTACATTGGATGCAATGGCGTGTGACCAGCCAGACCAAAGTCATCACCTCCCACAAAGTCAACTGCAAAATTTTCATTTTTTGTTTTTAATTCCCCTATTCCTCTTTAAATACACTTGACATTGACTATCGTTCTGTGGTTTTTTTTTCATTATGAGGCGAAGAAGAGATTAGTGATGAAAAACGATTTTAAAAAACATTTTAGTTTTATTTTTAGAATTTTTTGGAATTTTTTAGAATTTTTTAGAATTTTTTAGAATTTTTTAGAATTTTTTAGAA